>JAANYP010003641.1:0-240000 GCA_020465985.1 Centrapalus pauciflorus | reverse complement strand
TGTATTATACATACACTCAAAAAAGCTACTAAAATAAAGGGATAATTGTGCAAAAAAACATTCAAGTTGTATTTTTATGATTAAAATTTTCAAACATTTTTCATTGCCCAAAAACTCTCAAACCGGTAAAATATCACGGAATTGAGATATTATCGGTTATAATTGATTGAAAGTCACAGGTCACGGTCGACAAGTCATCAATGATTACTAGAATTTCACAAAAAATGTAAATTGCAACAAAAAAACACAAATTTGAACAAATAAATTAACATTAAATTTGAATTTGAATCATAAAATATAGACAAGTGAATTCGCTAGAAAGAAGGTTCATCGGAGGCTAATAATTGGTCAGCAGATTGCAACCAGTTCTTTAGGTTGCAATTCAATTTTTATAAAAAAACCTCATTTTGGTAACTTTTAGTCAGTTGAGGGTTTTTAGTGCAATTAAAAAAGGATTGAGGATTTTAATCACAAAAATGGTCCAAAGTTAGGGTTTTTTGTACAAATATCCCTAAAATAAATAAATAATGTATTACAAAAGGTGGGTTAAGTTCCATGGAGTCTCATATTAGATTGGAGTCATGGAGTCCCATATTAAATGTACATGTTCATTACAATAAAATGTTTTATTTTATACAAAAGTATAATATACACATATTCAAAAGTGCATTACAGTTGACGAGTTCACATCATAAGTTATAACGATAAAAAAAATTCTATATCATGCGAAATTATAATATTTAAACAATATGCACATGTGATCTGATGATCCACTTTGAACATGTGCATATTGTATTTTTGCATGATATATAACATTTTTATCGCAATGAACTTCAAATTATGTGAATTGTTCAACAGTAGTACACTTTTAAACATTTATATATTACATTTTTGCATGAAATAAAACATTTTATTGTAATGAACATGTACGTTTAATATGGACTCCAGGACTCCACTCTAATATGGGACTCCATATGGAACTTAAATCTACAAAAGGTTTAGTTATCAAAATGAATTAATCCAAAAAAATAATACTAAACCAGACAAATTAAATACAATACTCAAAACTATATAGTTATTTTATGATATTAGCCCAAATATATTCAGAAATCAAGTTTCATATTTTTTAAAGAAAAATGACTATAAAGTGAAAAAGCTTATTTTATGTTGATAAAACATTTGAAATGTTAAGTTGCTTTTATTGATTTTTTGGACTTCGTTTATTTTCATCGTATTAGAAACCGTGGATGATACACGATAGAATGAACTTGGAATCTTGGACGACTTTTGTGATTGTGTTTGAGTCACTTTCTTATTTACTATTATTTGCTCGAGTGGGTAACCGAATATTGTTATGGGATAATCATAAGAAAATGCGTTAGTTATGTTTGATAATTTCGTTTGTATATATATACTTCGGTAGTTCGGTTAACCCATGAAATTAAGTGGATAATATATGTTAACTTTCAATTCAACCAACTAAAGCGGTTTAAACCACCATTATCTTAACACTTGTATTATCTTAACAACACTAAAGTTGTTAAGATAGTAAGCTTCAAGAGAAGAACCTTATCTTAACAGCACTCAGTCTCTTAAGAAAGCAACACCAATTAAGATAGTGATAAAATTAATTCCAATATTATTATGAATAATTATTATGTGGATGTTCATATTCCTAACTCCCAAGCTTTTGAGTTTCTTATTAATTATCTTCATGTAACTTCCAACTTTTCTTATTCTCACATTGATGTATTGAGCCCTATATATTGGGACCATTTTTCATAGTTTGTAATACAAGACAAGTGCTTTGTTCAACTATTTATCTCTCTGTTTATCCACTGTATCAGTGGTATCAGAGCTAGTGTTAAAGAGAGAAACAGTACAAGGGAGAGTTTATCAACGGGAATAGGTTTGTGCCTTGTTTATTCGTAATTAGACATGGCATCAGAAGGAAATTTTGTTCAAGCAGCCATTCCTCGCTTTGATGGTCATTATGACCATTGGAGCATGTTGATGGAGAACTTCCTACGGTCTAAGGAGTACTGGTCAGTTGTTGAATCTGGAATTGGAGCACCTGAGGAAGCGGCAGAGTTCGAAGCAAGGAAGCTGAAAGATTTAAAGGCGAAGAATTATCTCTTTCAAGCTATTGATCGTCCCATCTTGGAAACTATTCTTTGCAAAGAATCTTCCAAGGATATATGGGATTCCATGAAGTCAAAGTATCAAGGTTCTGCTAGAGTGAAGCGAGCACAGCTTCAAGCCTTGAGGAAAGATTTTGAGACTTTGCAAATGAAAGATGGGGAAACTGTCATTAGTTATTGTGCAAGGACCATGGAGATAAGCAATAAGATGAGATTCCATGGAGAGAAGATGGAGGATGTTACCATTGTCGAGAAGATATTACGATCATTGACAGAGAAATTCAATTATGTTGTTTGCTCCATCGAGGAGTCAAAAGACATAGATACCCTCTCTATTGATGAATTGCAAAGTTCCTTGCTGGTTCATGAGCAGAAAATGAACCGTAGTTCGACTTCTGAGGAACAAGCTCTGAAAGCTTCTACCTTTGCTTCATCCTCAAATTTCAGAGGACGAGGACGTGGCCGCAGCCAAGGGCGAGGTAGGGGCAGAAGTACATGGCGCTATACAAGTGGAGGTAGAGGAGATCAAAAGAACAATAATGGTGGTGTTGATCAATCACGAGGCAGGTGGAAAGCACGTGATCAACAATTTGACAAATCCAAAATACAGTGTTATCGATGCCAAGCATTTGGTCATTATAGTTCTGAGTGTCGTACAAAGTTTCCTGATGGAAAGGAGCAGTCGCATTTTGTTGAGAACAGGGAAGAAGAAACCTTGTTAATGGCAGTTCAAGTGGAACACAAAAGTGAGCATGTTGATGTCTGGTATGTGGATACAGGTTGCAGTAACCATATGTGTGGAAGTAAGTCTTCTTTCTCTTATTTAAATGAAGACTTTCGTTCAACTGTTAGTTTTGGCAATTGCTCTACCGTGAATGTGATGGGGAAGGGCAATATTAATATTAAAGCCAAGAATGGGTCTTTGGAAACCATTAATAATGTGTTGTTTGTGCCTGATTTGAAAAGTAATTTATTAAGTGTTGGTCAATTGATCGAAAAGGGTTATGTAATCACTATCCGCGATTCTGTTTGTGAAATATATGATCCTTCAAGAGGTGTTGTTGCTATGGTGAAAATGAGCACAAACAGGTTGTTCCCTTTGAAGATTGATTGTGTTCAAAAGTGTTTGAAGGCGGAAGTGAAAGATCCTGCATGGTTGTGGCATTATCGATATGGTCACTTAAGTTTCGGTGGCTTGAAGATCCTTCAAAAGAAGAATATGGTGACTGGTTTGCCACAAATTGTTGCTCCATCTCAAGTCTGTGAAGATTGTGTTGTTGGCAAACAACATCGTACTCAATTTCCTAAAGGAAAGTCATGGAGAGCAAAGAAGGTGCTCGAGGTCGTTCACTCTGATATTTGTGGACCTATTAGACCAAATTCTAATGGAGGTAAAAGGTATTTCATTACCTTTATCGATGATTTTTCACGCAAAACATGAGTTTATTTTTTACAGGAAAAAAGTGAAGCTTTTAGTGTATTTAAAAGCTTTAAGACTCGTGTTGAGAACGAGACCGGAAAAACCATCAAAGCTCTTCGAACAGACCGCGGTGGAGAATATTGCTCTAAAGTATTCGAAGAATTTTGTGAAGCTCATGGCATTCGAAGAGAGCTCACGACAGCATACACACCGCAACAAAACGGTGTCTCGGAACGGAAAAATAGGACCATTCTCAACATGGTTCGTAGTCTGTTGGCAAAAGGAAGGCTTCCAAAGGAATTCTGGCCAGAAGCAGTGAATTGGTGCATCCATTTGTTGAATAGGAGTCCTACCTTTGCTCTACGAGACAAGACACCAGAAGAAGCTTGGAGCGAAAGAAAACCAGTTGTTGATCACTTCAGAATTTTTGGGTGTATAGCATATGCTCATGTCCCTGATGCGAAAAGGAAGAAGCTTGACGATAAAGGTGAAAAATGTGTCTTTCTTGGTGTTAGTGACACATCAAAGGCGTACACGTTATTTAATCCCATAACAAAGAAAATTGTTACAAGTAGAGATGTCATCTTTGATGAAGAAAACACTTGGGACTGGAATAATAAGATGTCGTCTGGTCAACTTTTATGTGATGCTGAAGCGGAAGAACCTGATATGCTAGCAAGTAGTACTCCAACAACCACAAGTACTACTCCCGTAACTACGGGTACAACTCCAATCACCACTAGTCCTATTCCGCCAGTTACAGCAGAAATGGATCCAATAAGAGAGGCACGTCGTATTCGGAAAAGACCCGCGTGGATGCAAGATTATGAGGTAACAGGAATTGAAGCCAATGATGACATCATTACTCATTTTGCTTTATTTGCCGATTGTGATCCAACAACCTTTGAAACTGCAAGTCAAGAAGCAAAATGGAGAAAGGCAATGGATGAAGAAATCGATGCTATTGAAAGGAATGACACTTGGGAACTCATGGATCTTCCAGAAGGATACAAAACTATTGGTGTCAAGTGGGTTTATAAAACAAAGCTCAAAGAAAATGGTGAAGTTGACAAGTACAAGGCACGACTTGTTGCTAAGGGATACAAGCAAGAATACGGGGTAGACTATGCAGAAGTATTCTCTCCGGTTGCTAGACATGACACTATTCGATTGTTTATCGCACTGGCGGCCCAAAACTCTTGGCCTATTTTCCAACTTGACGTAAAATCAGCTTTCTTGCACGGACACTTGGAGGAAAAGGTATTTGTTGATCAGCCGCTTGGTTATGTTAAAGATGGAAATGAGCATAAAGTTTACAGGTTGAAAAAAGCTCTTTATGGACTAAAGCAAGCACCTCGGGCTTGGTATAGTCGTATTGAGTCTTATTTTCAGAAAATGGGTTTTGAGAAATGTCCATATGAGCACTCTCTTTTTGTCAAAACTGGTGATGAAAGAAAATTGCTTATTGTGTGCTTATATGTTGACGATTTGATATTTACGGGAAATGATAGTGTCATGTTTGATGAGTTTAAGAAATCAATGATGAATGAATTTGAAATGTCTGATCTTGGAAAGATGCATTACTTTCTCGGCTTAGAAGTGAAACAATCTGATGATGGGATTTTTGTTTCCCAAAAGAAGTATGTTCGAGAAATTCTGGACAGATTCAAGATGAAAGATTGTAATTCTAGCAAAACCCCTGTTGAGGTTGGGTCGAAGCTAAACAAAGACGAAAAAGGGAAGAAGGTGGACAACACATTTTACAAGAAGATTGTCGGCTCCTTGATGTATTTGTCAGCTACAAGACCAGACATCATGTACGCAGTAAGTCTCATAAGCAGGTATATGGAAAGTCCAACTGAAATGCATTTGCTGGCAGCAAAAAGAGTTCTTCGTTACTTACAAGGAACTAAGGATTATGGATTGTTTTTTAAAAACAGTGGAAGTACAGGTTTGGTTGGGTTTACAGATAGTGATTATGCAAATGATGTAGATGATCGAAGGAGCACCTCGGGATATGTTTTCATGTTTGGTACAGGTGTCGTTTCGTGGTCTTCCAAGAAACAACCCATTGTCACATTATCAAGTACCGAAGCTGAATTTGTTGCTGCTACAGCTTGTGCTTGTCAATCAATATGGTTAAGGAGAATTCTTGATGAGATGCAATTCAAGCAGGAAGGTGCTACTACCATCTTTTGTGACAACACTTCTACCATCAAGTTGTCAAAGAACCCAGTGTTTCACGGTAGAAGCAAACACATTGATGTGAGGTACTATTTTCTAAGAGACCTTTATAATGATGGATCTATCAAGCTAGAGTTTTGTCGAAGTGAAGATCAACTAGCAGATATATTTACAAAAGCTCTCAACGTGGGTCCATTTCAAAATCTCAGAAGGTTGATGGGTGTTGGCACTGTGGAAGAATTCAAAAGAATAAGTTGAAGCATGATGCACGTGGTGCTTCCGTATTGGAATTAAGGGAGGGTGATAAAATTAATTCCAATATTATTATGAATAATTATTATGTGGATGTTCATATTCCTAACTCCCAAGCTTTTGAGTTTCTTATTAATTATCTTCATGTAACTTCCAACTTTTCTTATTCTCACATTGATGTATTGAGCCCTATATATTGGGACCATTTTTCATAGTTTGTAATACAAGACAAGTGCTTTGTTCAACTATTTATCTCTCTGTTTATCCACTGTATCATAAGAAAATGCGTTAGTTATGTTTGATAATTTCGTTTGTATATATATACTTCGGTAGTTCGGTTAACCCATGAAATTAAGTGGATAATATATGTTAACTTTCAATTCAACCAACTAAAGCGGTTTAAACCACCATTATCTTAACACTTGTATTATCTTAACAACACTAAAGTTGTTAAGATAGTAAGCTTCAAGAGAAGAACCTTATCTTAACAGCACTCAGTCTCTTAAGAAAGCAACACCAATTAAGATAGTAGCACCAATTAAAGTGGTTCCACGTCAAGTGATGTTATCAAAATATTTTAAACTAATTATTTACGTTATTGTAACGTAATAATCTAATAATTTTCATCATAACATAAATCCAAAACCAGTATAGATGATTTTTTGTTCTTCAAACTTGTTTGATTGCATTTGAGGGTCAAATAAATAATAATAAATTAAATGATTAGTCATGACAAGAATCTATAGATATGATTCATTAGTTCTTTTGTTTGTGTTTTTGGATTATTTAGTTTCAACTTAATTAGTAATTTTAACCTAACAAGACTAAATTGCTTAAATTGATTGATGCATTGTTTAAAAACTTATATTTAAAAATAATATGTATGCGTACGTGTAAAATAGTGATGCATTTTGCATATAAATATGTCAATCCTATACGGTGAAAAATACTTGTTTTCGGATTGGTTATACACATAATTTATCCCGATGATGGTAGTTTATTGGTCGGGGGACACGAATTCTGTGACAGAAATTCAGAGTTCAAAACCTACCTAAGTCTCTTAATTATGAGTTACACGATTTATCTCATCCACGTTAGTCATTAGATGGTCGGTGGGTAAGACAAGATATAATGGGTGGCGTAGGCATGCCGTGAGGTAGGATAGAGTGCAGTGGTTGCTGCTCTCCTTTGATACTAAAGCTGCTTAATGATATCTGCTTTGCTGCTCTCCCATGATCTGGATGTGGAAATCGTTTACTCATAAAGTTCTTTGATGAATCTAGAAATTGTCTGCTAATGGATCTGGTCATCTAAATCTGTGAGTTAGTTCAATTTCAATTGTTTATTAGATTTCTCTTCACTATGTTTGATTTCATTTGGAGTTTTTCGTCATGTTCGATTTTGTTAAGAGTTCTTCATTAGATTTTTTAGGGTTATTAGTTCTTTGAGATTGATATCTAAAAGATTTCTAATACGTGTATTAATTGCAAATGAATCTAATTTCTCCAGTTTGATCTAGATATCTATTCATGAAAAACAAATCAGACTTTTTGATGTGCACGTAAGCTTCATAGATACATGAAAATTTGTGTTCTTCATCAAATCTAAGTTTGATGTTGAGCTCTTTCTTTTACAGATTAACCGGTACAACACGATAACAGTTAAGAATTTTGCAAGTTCAATAAAAATAATAACATGAGGATCAAAATAACAATGACAAACAATACCATTAAAATCATAAAAACATGTTGTTTGTTTTTAATTTGAGCCTGTTAAGTTATTAAAAACAAAACATAGATACTATGTATAATTGGGCATAAACAGAGTTCATCATCACCTTTAAGACAATAACCGTAGGGGTGATCAACGGTTTGGTTTATGGGTTCGTTGGTTTCCTCGGTCTGGTTTCTTCAGTTTGTAATTTTTTTTTGACCCAAACCAAACCAAATTCAAAGCTACATAAACCAAACCATAAACCAAATTCGAATTCGGTTTGGTTTGGTTTGGTTTGGTTTATAAACCATATAAACCAAATATTAAATAACAAAACTTACAAACATCTTTAATTGTCAAATACAATCCCAAAATATAAAGTTAACATACATAAAATATTTTACGTCAAAAGACATTAACCCTAAAAATATCATGTTTCCAAACAGCCTAACATTCAAGCTTCATATTATTTTCTTTTTCAATCATTTGCTCCCAACGATCATTCATGGCTTCACACATCATTTTCACACACACACACACACACACACACACACACACACACACACACACACACACATATATATATATATATATATATATATATATATATATATATATATATATTTGTGTGTGTGTGTGTTTGGTAATTCGGTTCGGTTTGGTTTGCTATTGGCTAGACCATAAACGAATCTAAAAACCGAGTATTATAATCGGTTTGGTCTGAAACCAAACCAAAAACCAAATTTTAATTTTGGTCTGGTTTAATCAAATTCGGTTTGGTTTGGTTTTCGGTTTTCTTGGTGTTGGACCAAATATTGGCCACCCCTAAATAATCGTATAAACAACAAGCTTGGCACAAATAAAGAATAAAACAATTAGCAGAGTTGGTTTGTTGAAATCCTCAGTATTCGAAGGGAAAATATTCAACTTCAATGGCTGACATATACTAATTTCTTAATCAATATGAACATTTCAACTCACCAAACCGTATTTTTTGATATTTAATTAATGACGGACTCTCGTCTATCTTTCTCTTGATGCTATTTCAAATAGCACAAGTGTGACAACGAACCCCGACCCAAATAATTGTTGAAAAAAATATTTTGAAACCTCTAAAAATAGGCAAAATAACAAAAAAAAAAAAAAAGAGATCAATGAGAAGAAGAAATATAGTACTAAAAAAGAAAATGTATGAGGAATAAAATATCTATAAACGATGTAAAAAATATGGCAATTTGTTTTAAAAAGATGGGATAATTTAACATAAATTTTAATTTCAGTTCTCATAACCTGCTTTTATAATTTTTATAAAAAGTTGTACTCGTAACAATACTTTTGAGTAGTATAAGATGTTCTGCTCATAACATACAATGTGTCCTTTGAAGTCGGAATTTGTGTGCTTGGCGATTGATGTTGGCTCGATATCTTGAATGGATTCATATTAAAAAAACATAACTTCAATTTTCGTGTTACATTTTCTAATAATTTATTTATAAATTCATTAAATGAATTTTATATAATAATTATACAATGCATAAAAAATGTTTAGATTAAACTTGTCATGAGAATCATATTATTTTCGTGTGGTGTGGCATGAATGATCGACTAATCAATGTACTGATTTTATTGAATTTTAACAAAAATTAAATCTGAACTTATTATAGTCATATATTATTTTACTAATGATTAATAATGTATTATGAAAAATTGAAAATCATAAGTAATGGAAAATTCATTTATTATGTTAATGAATATTTATAAATTATTATTATCAGTGGAAAAAAATAAAAAAAAAGTATGTTGTTAATATTTAATAAAAATAGGGTTTTATTATAAAAAAAACCAACATGTTTTCATGATTTTTGCATTTTCGTCCATCCATGTTATTTTTTTCCAGAAAAGTCCTCTAGTTATTTTTTTCCTAGTTTTGTGAAACTTGACTATTAGAGTCCGGTTATAAATAATAAACTGGGGTTTTAAAAACTGAAAAACCGGGTTCTAATAGCCTTATTTCACCAAACCAAAAACAATAAAATAACTAGAGGACTTTTCTGGAAAAAATAGTATGGAGAGACGAACACGCAAACCGTGAAAACATGTTTATTTTTTTCATAATAAATCCATACAAAATATATTATTATTGATAATTTTTAAAACGTGTAATAATGAAATTAGATCTAGTAACAGAAACAATATAAAAGTTATCAAACTCAAAATGTAAATTAGATTATAAAAAAGGTAAAATAAGAAGTAGAATATATTTATTCTAATATGTTCTAACAATTTAGCTTAGGTTGCGTTTACTTAATAAAAATTTCAAAAATTTTCATTTCATTTTTCAAAATACCACTTTTCATACTCTATCTCTCTTACTTTTTATACCAACCATATATATATTTTTTATAATGCTCTCTTAGTTTTCTATAACCTATCATATTTTTTTATTTTATAATCACCCATCTTATTTTTCTTAAAACTAAAACTTTATCATCTAAACAAATTTTCACTTTTTATAAAGATCATTTTTTCTCTGAAAACTATAACTTGAAAACTGAAGTTAAAAAATGTTTAGTTTTCGTTAACTAAACGCATTTATTTATTTTGTTAAAAAAGCTTATTTTATTAATGAATGATTATTTTTCTGAACGAAAGCCAAGTAAAGCAACAATAGTTCCACACGAACGTTCTTATACCGAATCACAAAAAGATCAATAGATATCAAGAAGTACAGAATATTACGGTGATTTAGAACACAAAAAGCCATTAGACTAGATAGCTAAATATATGACCACTGAATTATATGCCGATAGCATAAAGAGTATATTACGAGTGAAAAATGGAATAAAAAATTTATAAAGATTTCAAAAGTTACGTGTTAATAAACTTAAACTGAATATAAGCTTGAGTTTTAATCGATTCAAGTTTAAAGTTAGTTGTACTAGTCAAATACATATTCAAGTATGTCTCAATCAAGTTGATTAATATATGATTATAGAGGCCTAGCGATGTTAACCATTAATTTTGTTTGTTTGTTTGTTTGTTTATGTAATTATAATAAATACAGAATAATCCAAATTTTTGTATATAATAACACTTTACTGGTTTTCTGTTTTGTATTTGAAAAATTAAAATTTTAAATCTTTTGATTGTTGTAAAAAATTAAGTTACTTCCTTCATTTTTGTTTTTTAAAAATAAATATCTTTATACACTTTCTTTTGTTATACGTTTGATTCTCAAATGTTAATGTTTTTTTTTATCATTTAACCATTCATTGTATGGTTCAGATCAAATATAGAATGCAGTATGGGAGCCAATAAGTTGGCTACATATACAGAGTCGGTCCAATCATTTTCGAGATCATAGACAAAAACCTAAAAGAGGCCTTGTAAATATAGATATGTTTATTCAAATTTCAAAATAAACAAAATTCAAGTAAAAAATGATAAATTTACAACAAAAAACTTATAATGGTATAATGTTAAACTAAATATTTGCAAGTCAATAATATTGTTTAATTGTGAATAGACCTAAATATATAATAAATCTTTTGAGAATGAGCCCCTATGCTTAATGAGCATTGAGCGTTTTTTCTTAAGGGTCTGGGTTTGTCTTTTCATTAATCTTGTTTATCTTTAAATGTTCTTGATGTTGTATTTTGACTCCCTGTGCAATTTTTATATCCATTTAATCACATACTTTATACAAATACCAAATTCTACAAATAGAATCAACATAATTTCTTTTATTTTAGGCATCATTTGTCGATCAAATAATATGTAACCATTCTATTTAACAAACAACAAGAAAGACAAACTAAATTACAAGTTTATATAAAATATAAGTGCACTTTATTTAAAAAGTGTTTATATAATTAAATAGCAACTTTCTATTTTATATGTCTTGTTTTGACCGTTATGCTATTTTCATATCAATTAGGTCGTTTTACTTTAAAATATATTATAAATTGGTAATTACGGATGTTTTCTGATACTTATACCATCACTTTTATATTTTTAGTATTTTTTTTTTCTTTAAGAAACAATATATTTTTACTTAAAAGGAAAAATGATACATACTAATGAATGAATGTTTTACCATTCTTACAAAACTCGACCAATCTAACAACCAAAACAACTATGATTTAGTTACATCATGAGATACGAAGCAACCAAAATCATAGAACATAAAACTAAACTCAGAACAGGGGCTAATAACAAAACATTATTACGAACCATTAACATTAAAAAAGCCTGACTATCTGCAACTCCTAACAATTACCGGACACATCAATATCCCCCTCGCTCCTCATGTAAATCAATGAAAAGGAAAATAAACGAACAAGAGAACTAGAACGGCTACACACATTGCCACAAGTAAAAATCAAGAGCCAAGTCACCTGGGTACATTATCTTCGAAATGAATACATTATATTTGACTATAGAAAGATGAATCAAAAAAGTCATTTTATCCGCATATATATCTTGGAGAAAACATCATATCGACCATAGTCAAGAAAACTTTTAAGCCAAATTGAGATCCATTAGAAGAAAGCAGTCAGATATTGAAGAAATGTCTTATTTAATATTTCCGCATCAACTGCTTGACCTTTTTGATTTGGATACTTTATGAAAAAGAAAACAAAATTATTAAAATGATACAAATATAAAAGTAGATTGTTGTTTAATGATTTGGAGCTTAAAAACTAGGGTTAATATTGAAAAAACCCCACAAACTTTCATGTTATTATCGATTAAGTCACTGAACTTTTTTTCCGAGTATTTAAGTCCCTAAACAATGTTTGTCTTATTCAAAACTATATATTTTTGACCTGCTACCTGCTTAACAGGTAAACCAATCAGTTCCTCGAATAGTTTATTGTTTAAAAAACCAACTATCTTTTCCAATTTTCACAATTAAGTCACTGGACTTTCTTTTTTCTTGTTTAGGTCACTGTACCGTTTACCGGTTAGTGACCTTCTAAACAAGTCAAATATATAGTTTTGAATAAGACAAAAATTGTCTAGGGACTTAAACACTCGGAAAAAAAGTACAATGACTTAATCGATAAATTCATAAAAGTTCGTAGGGTTTTTTCAATATTAACCCTAAAAACTATATCATATAATATGTTGTCATTTTCATGGAATAGTAAAATTTAAACATTTAGGGGGGGGGGGGGGGGGTATAATAGCTATAAATATAAATTACAAGGGTTTAATTGTAAATACTCAAATTTCACCATTTCTAATTTTCTATTTTCTAATTGTCTATATAGAGACCCAAGAACACTTCCATTTTTATTCAATCAAGCGAAACAACAAATCATCACGCCAAGAACACAAATTCGATTTCTTCAAAAATTCCATTGATTTCCACCAAATTGATCTGTAAAACTCAAATGAAACTCAGTGAATTTTAGTTTAATTCATTCTCTAAAATGGCGACGAGTCGCATGACAAAATTCACTCGCCTCCTCACCTCTAATGGAACCATTCGCATGACTCCGTTTTTGAATTCGGGTCCTGGTTCGGGTTACAGCTCGTACTCGTACTCGTCGGCAGTCGCGTCTCTTGAATCGGAGTCGGATTCTCGATTATTTGGTTTCAAAGATTACGAAGATTACAGGAAATCGATCCATGGTGGAATCACTCATAAAGCGTTGTTGGTTGATGCTGTTGGTACGCTCGTGATTCCTTCTCAGCCGATGGCTCAGGTCAGTAAATTAGTAATTCGATCGGTGCATGTTTTGATTTCGTTGATTAATTTGATTGATTAATGAGGATCGACTGAATTTGGTTGTAATTTTAGATTTATCGAAAAATTGGGGAGAAATATGGAGTGGAATTCAGTGAAACTGAGATTCTGAAGAGATACAGGAAAGCTTATGAGCAACCATGGGGTAGATCTCGACTCAGGTAAACCTGTTTTTAAGTATGCATTTAGAGTAATTGTGTGTGTTTATGAGTGATTTATATACTGAATTTTGCATTTAAATGTTGTATAACTTCGATTATGGAAGGTTGTATGTTGTATGTTGATCTATAGAAGGAATAAGATCCAATCATGGAGCAAACATAGAATGGATTTAGGGGTATTAATTTGGTTCTGTGCATTATTAACTGGATTATCGGATTATAGCAGTTTCTGGGGTGTTTGGATTCGTCTTTTGTGGGTGATTATTAGCTTTTGGTGTTTTGAAAACGCAAAACGGTAAAATGGTGATCAGCAAATAAAATCACTTTTTCAACCATAAGTTTTGTCTTTTCATGTTTTGTGCAGGCAAATTACATTTCTCTTGTAAGTTTTGTTTTTTTTTTTTTGGGTCAAAAATACTGTTTTATGTAAGCTTGATTTTGAAGGTTTTCCTTTGTAGCACTTTTGGAACGTAAATCCAAACACCCTTTTGAGTCATCGATAATCTTCTTTAATTTTTGGGTAAATTGATTATAAATTCGAATAGTTATTTGGGTTCCAGTGATCTGTTTTGGACAAACCAATTCTTGGAATATTTGATTGTATCCATGTTATTGTTATCTATTAATTCTTTATGTAATCTAAACACTCAAAACAGCTATTAAAAGTGCTGTAGCGTTTTGGAAACTAATAATCAGATAATTGCTGTAACAAAAAGTGCTGCAGGATATGTAGTGTTTGGTTTAACTTCTGCTGTTTGATATCATAATTATCAAATAATCAGTTTTTAAAGTGTTTGGATTTGCGTTTTTACTTGTAAAATGACCAAATAATCACTTATTAAGCAAATAAGCTACAATTTTTAACTTATGAAAAAGTGTGGTATGACAAACGCTAAACGCAAATATTCACTTATTAACGTATACAATCCAAACACTTTAAACCAATTATTTGCGTTATTGTAACGTAATAAGCTAATAATCACGTTTATAACGCAAAACCAAACACCCTCTAAATCGATTCTCTATAAGCAAATCTAAACATGATCTTCTACGTTACAATTAATAATCTCATTTTGTTTCTTTTATCTCATATAATCACTTCCAAACACACAATTACTGTTAGGGAAATTAACATCCAAATTTATGTTTAATCATTTATCGCTTGAAAAGTGATCGATGTATGGTTGTTCCTGTTCATTAATGATGCGAAACAAATAAAGGAGTTAACCAAGATACTCATTTAACAGTGTGCATCGCTTTTGCTTCGGGAAGAATTACCTATCCCAAGATTCATTGTTTGAGGCTCTGATTTTGACTTGCCCCGGAATCTTTAAAAATTTTCAATCTTTATTAATGCAGTTGTTATAAGTCAATCATGTGAACACATGGATTTTTGTCAATTACACTCTTATCTTACGTAAGGAATTTCACTCTTTTAGTTGAATTTTGGCAAACCTGCCAAATTAGCAGCGTTGTCGTTTTTTCTGTTGGGAGGGAAATCCGCCCGAGCTAGCTTTAAGCAAACTTGGGGTCCGTGAATATCCCACAAACCCATGGGCCATGGGACCGGGCAAATCACCAATTCAAGGATAGATGCAGGTCGCATCCTGAAAGTTGAAGATGGTGAGATTTGAACCGTGGCTCCTTTTTTGGAGTGGCTTATTTCTAAGTCGATTACTACTTAACCGCCTCCAAGAAGGTTAACGTTATGCCAGAAAATGATGCTGAAATGTTTATTAGTTACTATCCCTTAATCGTGCGTGTTTTATATCTCACTTGTTCGAACGTATTTTAAGTGGAATGAGATGCTGCATTTTGCAATTTGCATACATACGTCCAGCGCCGTTTCTATCGTTTTTGGGGCCCGGGGCAAAAACCTATAAAGGACCCTATGTATGTATGTATATAATATTTAATGATTAAAGAAAACAACCATGTAAATAACATAATCAAACAACTAGCAAAACAAGTAAATTACTAGTATTAGCCTAGATATATCAAAAGAAAAAAAAAAATTTGGGCCCCCTAGGCAGTTGGGCCCTGGGTAGTAGTCCAGGTTGCACACCCCAATGGGCTGGCCCTGTATACGTCTTTCATTCACTTCATTTATTACAAGTAACGTTCTTTCTTTAAAACACGTAGATATGTAGATGACGGAAGACCATTTTGGCAACATATAGTTAGCTCGTCGACAGGCTGTTCTGACTCTCAATATTTCGAGGAGCTATACAATTATTATACAACAGAGAAGGTTTGTGTTTATTTAGTGGTTAATTATGTCCATCATAATCATATAATCTAACTTTGATATCTTTTGCATCGAAAAGGCTTGGCATCTCTGCGATCCAAATGCTGGAGAAGTGTTCAAGGCTCTGAAAAAAGCCGGTGTGAAAATCGCTATCGTCTCAAACTTTGACACGCGATTAAGACCTCTGTTGCGCGCTCTAAACTGCGATCACTGGTTTGATGCTGTAGCTGTTTCTGCCGAAGTAAGCTCTCTATTTCATTGGTTTCTGATGGTTTTCTGTAAATTCAGCTAATGTTTAACGATCCGGTTTCTTTAGGTTGCAGCAGAGAAACCGAATCCTATGATTTTTCTAAAAGCCTGCGAGTTATTAGGCGTAGAAGCTGAGGATGCAGTCCATGTAGGCGATGATCGTAGAAACGATATATGGGGTGCCCGGGATGCAGGCTGTGATGCTTGGTTATGGGGAACTGATGTCCATTCCTTCAAGGAGGTATGCACCTATTTTACTCGTTTTCAACGTAACAATGTGTCAATTTGAGCCCCTTCAAGCAAACGGGTTGACGGCCAAAAGTTATAAATTTTACATAATTTTGAAATTTTTTTCAAAGAACAATTTTTTTAATACACCGTTTTATAGATTTTCATTTTAAAAAAAAAGTTATGTTTCATCTTAGTTTTTTACAATGGGTCCATTTAACTGTTCGATCCGTTTGGCCCGTTGGGTCAAGATTGCCGGTTCTCGTATTTTTCTGGTTCCTTAATTCTTGGACCTAGGTCAAACGAACTTGCTGAATAACGTATGAAGTCAAACGTTTCACTTTTTATAAGACGGTTTTTCGTGTTGTAGATTGCTGAAAGGATAGGAGTTGAGGTCTGAACGAAGCCGAATCCGTTTGGTTTGGAAGAAAAATGGTTTCCGTTGTGCGATAGGTTTTCTTCGTATCGATATACAACAGTGTATCATATCGGTTTACGGGTTTTCGTATGATATGCCGATAACATTTACTGTAAATCCAAAAGGGTATGTTGTAATACTTTTAGAAGATATGTTACCACTGTTGTATTCGATGTTTTCCTTTAAATGATCTTTGGTCATCATTTTGGTACATATTATGTACTTTTTAAGTAGTGAGAATTATAATAAAAATACTTTTGTTTCGAATTTTAATCTCAATATGCAAACAGTCTTAAACAAGACAGGACAAAAAATTAGGGGGTTATATGTGGACCAAATACCCGAACTGGTACCGGGCCTAAATAGCACCGATTGTAAAGTAATGGTCTGGTCATCGGGTTTAGATTTTAGCCAAATCCGGGTTCGGTCCGATAACACCTCTAACCTTCGCACCGGAGTAAGTTTTTGAGTTTTTGTACACCAAATACCCGAACCGAACCGGCACAGGTCCCGAATAGCACCAATTGTAAAGTAATGGTCTGGTCATCGGGTTTAGATTTTAGCCAAATTCGGGTTCGGTCCCGATAACACCCCTGCTAAAAATCGAAAAATAAAAAAATTTGAAATCGATAAGTCGACGATAAACCGTTTGCTTTAGTTTGGTCTCTTTTTTCCCGACTTTTACAATTAGAGAATATACAAAAACATAGAAAAGATACTGAGAATTGCATCATTTAGGTGTTGTTTGTTGTTTAAAAGATTAAATGTCTGAACTTCTTTTCATGTCTGTAGTTAAAAACAAAATATCCTTTCACGTGAAGATATAAGTGCTTTAAAAGAGCTTATTACAAAAAACAAACAAGACATTCAAACTAAGAAATTTGACATATTCATGTTTGTTCATTTAAATATTAAAGACTCAAATCATCCAGTTTTCTTAAACCAAATAAAACATATATTAATCGTGTTACAAAAAGTCAAAAACACACATGTATATATTTATGTTAAATACTTAGATTCAAACGAGAGGTTGTTTGTTTACTAATTGAAATCATTAAGAAGTTTTTCAAAGATAAAATGACCTCTTAGTGGATCTATCAAGAAGTAAACAAATAGCAGGGGCGGACCCAATGTATATTAATGAGTGCCACTTGACACCTATAAATTTTCAAAATAGTGACTTACGTATGTTTCAAAAACTCAAGTGACACCTAGAATTTTTTTTAAGTGACACCTACGAAAAATATATAAATGTATTATATACATATCTAATTTATATTTGTTGTTTTTATTACCCAAATTGATTGAAATACTATTGAGATTTAATCAAAAAAATTTAAAAGAAAAAAAAACCGAATAAAAATTAGAAACAATAAGAGAAAAGAAGCAAATGATAAGCCCAAAACATTAAAAAAAAACCCCAAAATCTTGTTGGTTGTTAATTTTGTGTTGGCAACCCGTTTCGGTGAGCCGATCTGTCTTACAAAAAAAGTTTAAAAATATAACTATTAAACTTACTTTAAAAAACGATAACAAATATTTTCTGAACCGCCCCCCCCCCCACCCCCCCCCCCCCCCCCCGCGGGACAAATAGAGCCTAAATCTTCAAAACTTTGTGTTTTTGGGAAATTGATCATCTTGATGTGGATTTCGTATCCTGCAAATCAAACGAGGCTTCGGGAGGTTCCATTTTATCTTGAAACTCAACTGTTTTGGCCATGGAGGTTGAGCTCAAGAGTTCGTTCTTTTGTGGTGCGATTGGTTCGTGGCAAGGTATTCAAAATAGAGTGGGTTTGATTTGCGTTTATGATCCTTAATCGAAAATGTTAAATAATGTATAGTGTAGGGTCTCCTTTGTAAATATGTATTCTATATATTCTAATGAGATAAAGGCAATACCCCTCATTGAGGGTTTCCACACACTTTAGCATGGTATCAGAGCCTAACCCTAATTCAAAATTAGGTTATTTTTTCCTTGCCTCTGCCGCCTCCATTCCCGGCGGCCACACCACTGCCCACCACCGCCGGACACCAGGGTTTCCCCCTCTCCGGCCGCTGCAAACCCTCCTTCTCCAGCCTTCGCTTCCGCCTCTCTCAGCCGTCGCACTGAAACCCTAGGCGCCCCCCCTGTGCGCCGTTCTCCTTCTGCGACCGACTGAACCTCAGCCGTTCAGGCTGCACACCGCCGCCGCTCAGCTTGCTCTCCTGCGCCGCCGATCTGCTCTCCCTTGCGCCGATCTGCTCTCCATTGCGCCGATCTGCTCTCCTGCGCCGCCGCCTCCAGCAACCCTGGGCCGCCGATCTGCCTGCTCCATACGGCCGCTTCTCTGAAAACCCTAGGCGCTGCTACTGTTGGCTCCATACCAGCGCCGCCTGCCGCCGTTTCCAGCCGCTGTCCGCCGGCTGTCCACCATTCTGCCGCCGTTTCCCTGCAACTCTCGCCGCCACTGCTGGTTGGTGGTCCTCGGCCGCCGCACAGAACATCCTAGGGCAGCCGCTGCCGCCCCTGCTGTCCGACTTACTCTCGGCTTTACTCTTGGTGAGCACGTTCCAGTTTATTTGTTTCTTTACATTTATTTCTATTTTTCGTGAGTACTATTATTATTAGTCATGACTGGTAATAATCCATCACCAACCAACCCAACCGCTTCCCAACTTGTTTTTGCTATCGGTAATGTCTACCCTCAGTTCAGTTTCAAATTAACAACTGATGGGTCTTGCTATAAACTGTGGCGACGTATTTTCACTGATGTATGTAAAGGGGCAAAAGTCATGGGTCATATTACTGGGAAATCTCAACCCACAAGTGTTGATGATGAGGATTGGGAGGCTATTGATTCTTGTATTAAATCATGGTTTTACTCAACATGTGAACCAAATCTTCTTAACCTCATCACCAAAGATAACTGCACTGCACACGACCTTTGGGAAGCCTTGGATGCTCATTTTTTAAATAATAAATTATATCGTAGTCTCCAACTTCAAACCCTCTTTCGAAACACCAAAAGGGTGCACTCTCTATCACTGATTACTGTCACACTTTAAAAGATATTGCTGACTCCCTTGCTGATGTTGACACCAAAATTACTGATCAGGATCTTGTCTTGCAAATTCTACAGAATTTACCCTCATCCTATCAAAGCTTAATTGATGTCATCACACATACCAAACATTTTCCCTCTTTCCTTGAAGCCAAAAACATGTTACTGTTGCATGAGTCACGTGAAGATCAACCCGAACCTACCCTTGAACCCTCACCTTCCCTTACCACTGCCCTTTATTCCTCGTCTAGCACTAATAATAATGGCAAAGGGAAAAATAAAAATAATCGGGGAAACAGAAACACGGGACGGGTTGCATCTAAGGGTAACACGGGAGGGGGGTCATTTAACAGCACTACTTCTGTTACAGGTTACTCTCGTGATGCAGGTCAATCAAGTGCCCCACCGGCTTTCAACAATCAACTTCTGCAGCTTCTTAAGAATGCATTACACCAGCAATCTCAGGCTTCTCAGTTTGGAGGTAATTATCGTCAGCCGGTGTTTTCCACACAAACTCATCCCGGGACTCACAATCCATCGGCACTCTATGCTGCGCCTCCTCCAGTCTCTCCTACCAACGCAGCTCCGTCTCAGTTCACAGACCTAGCAGCTCTCTTCAGTTCAATGTCTGCTCAGCCGTCACAACAGCATCAAGACAATAACTACTATATGGACACTGGTGCAAGCTCCCACATGTCATTCAACCAAGGTAATTTACTTTCTCTTAAACCTTGTGGTAAGTCAAAAGTAATCATGGTTGGTAATGGTGCTTTACTTCCGGTTTCTTACATAGGTGATACATTTCTTCCATTATCACAAAATAAATTGGCACTGAAAAATGTACTTGTTTCTGATCAAATGGTTAAGAATCTCATTTCTGTGCGTAAGTTCACTCTTGATAACTGGGTTTCTATTGAATTTGATCCTTTTGGTTTCTCCATAAAGGATCTTGATACAGGGCGCCTTCTTCATCGGTCTGACAGTACTGGTGATCTCTACCCTGTCCTCGAGCCTTCTCCGCCTTCTGTGTCCTCTGCCACTGCTATGGTCTCCTTCTCTCCTGATGTATGGCATCGTCGTCTTGGTCATCCGGGCAGCTCTACATTTAATTTTTTACGTTCTCGTAAATTTATTTCCTGTTCCAATGCAATGTTACCTACGTGTCACGCTTGTCAATTGGGTAAACATTGTCGTTTGTCTTTTTCAAAGTCGACAACTAAGACTTCACGTATTTTTGAACTGGTTCATTCCGATTTGTGGACATCTCCTATTTCCAGTTTGAGTGGTTTTAAATATTATATTCTTTTTTTGGATGATTATTCTCATTTTTTATGGGTATTTCCATTGCGTGTGAAATCTGAAGTTTTTCAAGTATTTACTACCTTTCGCGCTTATGTTGTAAATCAGTTTAAAACAGATATACAATCCTTTCAGTGTGATAATGGACGTGAATTCAATAATAGTAAATTACTTGAGCTTTTTCAAAAACATGGCATTAAAGTTCGCTTTTCTTGTCCATACACGTCACAACAAAATGGCAAAGCTGAACGAGCCATTCGCACAATCAACAATGTGCTCCGTACTCTTCTGTTTCAAGCCTCTCTTCCACCAAAATTCTGGGTCGAAGCTCTCAACATGTCTATTCATCTCCTGAACATTCTTCCCACTACTACTCTGGACTCCAAAACTCCCTGTGAGATCTTGTACGTTACGTTCCCGGTCTTTACACACTTACGTGTATTTGGTTGCCTCTGCTATCCAAATCTCTCTTCTACAGCCACAAACAAGCTTTCCCCTCGCTCTACTGCTTGTGTATACCTCGGGCCTTCCCCTTGTCATCGGGGTCATCGATGCTATGACCTAGTCACCCACCGTATTCTTATCTCACGTCATGTGATCTTTGATGAAGATCATTTTCTGTATCCCTCGTTCAATGCCCCACCCTCCCCCTCTGAGTATGATGCTTTCATTGACGACGTCACCACATCCACTGTGATGACTAATGAACCTATTGCATCCACCACTCCCTCAGATAACTCTTCTACTGCACCCACCTCGAGTGACTCGCTCATTCCCTCTAGTGATGCTCCTACAGCCGATGACTCACCTCATTCGTCTGTCGAACCTCACTCTTCGCACAGGTCTTCAGAATCAATTCAACCTGAAGCTGTCTCTTCTTCACCTCCTCCGGCTCCTACCTCCACCCATCCCATGACGACCCGATCGCGTACTGGCAATCTCAAACCTCGCCAAATTTTGAATCTGTCAGCTGTTGAATCTCTTTCCCCAATTCCCAAGTCCTCTGTTCAGGCGATTCGTGATCCCAATTGGAAGGCAGCCATGGACGCTGAAATGTCTGCCCTTCTCTCCAATCATACGTGGGATCTTGTTCCCCCTCCTCCAAAAGTCAACATTGTTGGCTGCCGTTGGTTATATCGCCATAAGTTCGATAGTCAGGGTCGCCTTGAGCGTTACAAAGGCCGTCTGGTGGCTCAAGGCTTTTCTCAAATGCCTGGTTTTGACTATGACGAAACTTTCAGCCCTGTTGTCAAACCAGTTACTGTCAGAATGGTCCTAAGCATTGCCCTCTCTCTAAACTGGCCGATTCATCAGCTTGATGTTAAAAATGCTTTCCTCAATGGCGAATTATCGGAGGAAGTCTATATGAAACAACCCCCTGGCTATGTTCATTCTTCCTTCCCACAGCATGTCTGTCGTCTTCGAAAAGCCCTCTACGGTCTCAAACAGGCTCCTCGTGCTTGGTTTCATCGCTTTGCTGTCTTCATTACTTCTCTCGGTTTCCATTCAAGTAAATCTGACAGCTCCCTCTTCGTTTACCATCACGGTCGTGACACAATCTATCTATTACTCTATGTCGATGACATTATTCTGACGGCCTCCTCCCAATCTCTGGTCAACCATGTCATCTCTCGTCTTTCATCTGAGTTCAAAATGACTGATCTTGGTGCTCTCTCCTTCTTTCTAGGGGTCTCCGCCATACGCTCTTCTTCGGGCCTTTTTCTGTCTCAATCAGTTTTTGCCCAAGAAATCATCTCCCGTGCTGGCATGGATACTTGTCATCCCTGCTCATCACCAGCTGAGACTAAGTCCAAACTTCCCTCCTCTGGCAAACCAGTCGATGATCCGACTCTTTATCGTAGTCTTGCAGGTGCTTTGCAGTACCTCACGATAACTCGTCCGGAAATCGCATATGCTGTACAGCAAGTATGCCTGTATATGCATGATCCTCGCCAACCACATATGAATGCTCTCAAACGCATTCTTCGTTATGTGAAGGGTACTATCACTCATGGGCTTTTTCTCCGTCCATCTTCCGTAAATCGTTTGGTCTGTTACACTGATGCCGATTGGGCCGGCTGTCCTGAAACACGCCGGTCCACTTCTGGGTTCTGCATTTTCCTAGGTGACAATCTTGTTTCTTGGTCTTCTAAACGCCAACATGTCGTGTCCCGTTCTAGTGCGGAAGCTGAATATCGTGGTATTGCTAACGTTGTTGCCGAATCTGCCTGGCTTCGTAATCTTTTGATTGAGTTGCATCTACCTCTTTCACGTGCCACAGTTGTTTTTTGTGATAATGTAAGTGCCATGTATCTAGCTAATAACCCAGTACAGCATCAACGAACCAAACATGTGGAAATTGACTTACACTTTGTAAGAGAACGTGTTGCTTTGGGGCAAGTGCGTGTGTCGCATGTGCCTTCCTCTCATCAGTTAGCATATATATTTATAAAAGGTCTTCCTACACACCTGTTTTTACAATTTAAGTCCAGTCTTAGCATTAGTCCTCCTCCAGCTGCGACTGAGGGGGGTGTGTTAAATAATGTATAGTGTAGGGTCTCCTCTGTAAATATGTATTCTATATATTCTAATGAGATAAAGGCAATACCCCTCATTGAGGGTTTCCACACACTTTAGCAGAAAAGATTAAAAGAGCAATTGTGGATTGAACTTGCTAATATCGTAGCAGACAATTCTATTATTTGGTGTGTTTGGGGAATTCAATGCTGTCCGATGTAAAGAAGAGCGAGTATGATCTTCCTTCGAGAAGCAGCAGGCCCTTTCGTTTAATGGCTTTATTTCAAATTCCGGTTTACAGGACGTTAACAGTTTGGAGGTAGAAGAAGATTCACCCGTTTGTAAGGATGGTTCCAAATTTACACCCCTAACGTTCAGTTTTTAGAAATTTATGTTTTAGTTTAGTTTTTTTTTTACTACGGGTCATTTTGATTGTTTCGCTTGAAATTGACACCCCTAACAGACTTGGTCTTTTAAGATGAAGAGAGCTCTTGTAAAAAGGAAGAATAGAGTCAAGAGGGAGGAGGTGTTCATGGACGGTTAAACAAAACGAAAATGAATTTCAGATGGTTAACCAAATATTTCGGTTTGAGGATTTTACGAACCTAAACCTAAAAAGAAATAGACGGTTAAATGGTTTTTTCGGTTCGGTTGTCCGGTTAATCAATTAACCGTATTCTAATTTTAAATTAATTAAATTGGTTAATTAATTTTTAAATACTTTTCAAAACTTAAGGTGAGAAAGTTATGAATAAATATCGTTAACGAATTATCTATTATCATTAAAAAATGGTTTTATTTTTACCAATTTAATTTGTAACAATATAGTTTAGTTGTTTTGGGTTATAAATTTTAATCAATGATTAAAAAAATTAATAGTATGGTTTATGTAAACGTTAATATTACAGGCCTAAAAACTTATATTTATAAACTTTATTTATTTTTCGGTTGATAATCCATCACCAAAATCGTGAACTGAAACTAAAACTGATGGATTTTTTCGGTTCGATTAACCAAACCGAAAATTATAGAATAACCCAAATTGGTTAACCTGAAAATCAAAACGGTTCGTCGGTTTTTTGTTACTGTTTTTCGCTTTCAGAATTTTTTTGAACACCCCAGGTCGAAGGGGACGAGAACTCTAAGTTCTTTCATGCTATAGTTAAGCAAAAGTAGAGGAATCGAAGATTGAAAAGCCTTATTTTGGATAATATCCGGAATGAAGACCCTTAACGTATTGAGGAGGCTTGCAGGCTCCCATTTGCAATCTGACCGCTTTCGGACCTCTTTCTTCTTCGGACGGTGAGTTGTTGGTTGCTCCTTTTTCTTTGGATGAAGTCAAATCCGCGATATGGGCTTGTAATGGTTCAAAGGCTTTCGGGTCAGATTGGTTGATCAATTTTGAATTTATTAAGAGACATTGGGGAACACTTCAAGATTCTATTATGAAAGCCTTGGTTTACTTTGAAAATCCGAGGTACTATCTCGCGCGGCTGCAATGCCTCGTTCATTTCTCTTGTTCCAAAAAAACAAGACCCATTGAAACTTGTTGATTTTAGACCCATTAGCCTCTTGGGATGTACATACAAATTTTAGCAAAAGGTGTTGGCTTTTCGTCTTGTTCGGGTCCTTGACAAAGTGATAAGCATCCACCAATCTGCCTTCATCAATGAAGGCAACTTCTTGATAGTATACTCATTGCTAATGAGGTGGTAAATTCTGCAAAAATGAAAAACTTGAAGATGTTGTTATTCAAAGTGGATATTTAGAAAGCATTTGATTCGGTTAATTTGAATTTTTTGTTATCTATCATGAAGAAGATGGGCTTCACACAAAGGTGGTGTTCCTGGATACATATGTTTACAATCTGCATCGATATCTATTTGTATCAATGGCTTTCCTTCAAACGAATTCACGATGGAGAGCGGCCTTCGTCAAGATGATCCTTTATCCTCTTTCTTGTTTCTTCTTGTTGGTGAAGCCTTGCAGGTATTCCTATACCAAAAATATGACTTTTTCATATCAACTTTTAAACTCGAAATATCATGAACACATTGTAAAATCTTTGACAAGTTCATAATTTATCGATGTAGTGATTTTAAAGTCCCTGCGGGTGTCTTGAATAAATTAGAATTGTTAAATAATGTATAGTGTAGGGGTTTCCTTTGTAAATATGTAATCTATTTATATGAGATGAATGCAATACACCCATTAAGGGTTTCCACACATTATAGCATGGTATCAAGCCTAACCCTAATCCTAAGTATTAGGTAGTTTTTTTCCGGTCACCTGACCTCCGGCCGCTTTCCTTGCCGCCGGCATCGCTTCCGCCCACCACCATAAAACCCTTCTGCCGTCGCACACACAGCCGCCTCCTGTGACCTGTGCACCGGTTTCCACCCTGCGCCGCCACAACCGCCGCCACAACCGCCGGTTCTGTCACTTTTGCACCCAACCCCTCGGCCGAAACCCTAGTCGCCTCCAGCCTTTGCGCCGCCGCTGAAAACCCCTAGCAGCCGCACACTTGGCCGAACCCCTCCACCAGCGCCGCTCCGGCTTCCTTGCGCCTCAGCCGTTCGCCGCAGTAGCCGCGCCTCCTCCCTTGCCTTACGGCCGCCGCTCCTCAAACCCTAGGGGAGCCGCTCAACAGCCGCGCCTCCTCCCTTGCCCTACGGCCGCCACTCCTAACCCTAGGGCGTTTCCTGGACCATCTCCGCGCCGGCCACCGCCTGCGCCTGCGACTGAAGGACCTCCGCGCCGGCAACCGCCCTGCGCCGCCTGTGCGCCTGAGTCGCCCTCTGTGCCGCCCTGCCCTGCAGCCACCGGCTTGCCGCTGCTACTGCCTTGCGGACCTGCTGCTGCTACCGTCTCCACCACCATCCCTGCTGTCCACCGCCTACTGCCGCAGATCGCCGCCGCTGCAATCGCCTCTCTCGCAAAACCCTTTGTGAGCACGTTCTTGTTTTTATTTTTCCGGTTATTTTTTTATTTTTCTTTTGCATCTATTATTATTAGTCATGACTGGAAATATTCCACCAACAACCAACCCAACTGCTTCACAACTTGTTTTTGCTATCGGTAATGTCTACCCTCAGTTCAGTTTCAAATTAACAACTGATGGGTCTCGCTATAAATTGTGGCGTCGTATTTTTACTGATGTGTGTAAAGGGGCAAAAGTCGTGGGTCATATTACTGGGAAATCTCAACCAACAAGTGTTGATGATGAGGATTGGGAGGCCATTGATTCTCGTATTAAATCATGGTTTTACTCTACATGTGAACCAAATCTACTTAACCTCATCACAAAAGATAACTGCACTGCACACGACATTTGGGAAGCGTTGGATGCTCATTTCTTAAATAATAAATTATCTCGTAGCCTCCAACTTCAAACCCTCTTTCGAAACACCAAAAAGGGTGCTCTTTCTATCACTGATTATTGTCACACATTAAAATATATTGCTGACTCCCTTGCTGATGTTGACACTAAAATTACTGATCAGGATCTTGTTTTGCAAATTCTACAGAATTTACCCTCATCCTATCAAAGTTTAATTGATGTCATCACACATACCAAACCTTTTCCCTCTTTTCTTGAAGCCAAAAACATGTTACTTTTGCATGAATCACGTGAAGACCAACCCGAACCTACCCTTGAACCCCCACCTTCCCTTACCACTGTCCTTTATTCCTCGTCTAGCACTAATAATAGTGGCAAAGGTAAAAATAAAAATAATCGGGGAAACAGAAACACGGGACGGGTTGCATCTAAGGGTAACACAGGAGGGGGGTCTTTTAACAGCACTACTTCTGTTACAGGTCAATCAAGTGCCCCTCCGGCCTTCAACAATCAACTTCTTCAGCTTCTTCAGAATGCACTCCATCAGCAAGCTCAGGCATCTCACCATGGCAGTCATCATCGACAGCAGGTGTCGTCCACACCAACTCATGCCGGGTATCATACTCCATCTGCTCTATATGCAACACCGCCTTTAGTGTCTCCTGCCCATGCAGCTCCGCCTTAGTTCACCGATCTGGCAGCTCTCTTCAGTTCAATGTCTGTTCAGCCGCCTCAACAGCATCAGGATAACAACTACTACATGGACACTGGTGCAAGCTCACACATGTCATTCAACCAAGGTAACTTACTTTCTCTTAAACCTTGTGGTAAATCAAAAGTAATCATGGTTGGTAATGGTGCTTTACTCCCGGTTTCTTGCATTGGAGATACATTTCTTCCATTATCACAAAATCACTTGGCACTGAAAAATGTTCTTGTATCTGATCAAATGGTTAAAATCTCATTTCCGTGCGTAAGTTCACTATTGATAACTGGGTTTCTGTTGACTTTGATCCCTTTGGTTTCTCCATAAAGGATCTTAATACAGGGCGTCTTCTTCATCGCTCTGACAGTACTGGTGATCTCTACCCCGTTCTACAGCCTTCTCTGCCTTCCATGCCAT
This sequence comes from Centrapalus pauciflorus, assembly GCA_020465985.1. Lineage (NCBI taxonomy): Eukaryota > Viridiplantae > Streptophyta > Magnoliopsida > Asterales > Asteraceae > Centrapalus > Centrapalus pauciflorus. The sequence continues at coordinate 211,911 of JAANYP010003641.1, read as the reverse complement.
CTGCCACCGCTATGGTTGCTGTGTCTCCTCATGTGTGGCATCGTCGTCTTGGTCATCCGGGCACTACTATCTTTAATTTTTTACGTTCTCATAACTTTATTTCTTGTTCCAATACAATGTTACCTACGTGTCACGCTTGTCAACTTGGTAAACATTGTCGTTTGTCTTTTTCAAAGTCTTTAACAAAGACCTCACGTACTTTTGAACTGGTTCATTCAGACTTATGGACATCTCCTGTATCAGGTTTGAGTGGTTTTAAATATTATATATTGTTTTTGGATGATTACTCTCATTTCTTATGGGTATTTCCTTTGCGTGCTAAATCTGATGTGTTTCAAGTTTTTAGTAATTTCCGCGCCTATGTTGTAAATCAGTTTAAAACCGATATACAATCATTTCAGTGTGATAACGGCCGTGAATTTAACAACAACAAATTACTTGAACTTTTCCAAAAACATGGCATCAAAGTTCGCTTCTCGTGTCCCTACACTTCTCAACAAAATGACAAAGCTGAACGAGCCATTCGCACCATCAATAATGTGGTCCGCACACTTCTCTTTCAAGCCTCCCTCCCAACTAAATTCTGGGTTGAAGCACTCACCATGTCTGTTCATCTTCTGAACATTCTTCCTACTACCACTCTGGCTTAAAAAACCCCATGTGAGGTTTTGTACGACACTTTCCCAGATTTCACACACCTACGTGTTTTTGGGTGCCTCTGTTATCCGAACCTATCTTCTACGGCTCCAAACAAGCTCTCCCCTCGCTCCACTGCTTGTGTCTACCTCGGCCCTTCTCCTTGTCATCGGGGTCATCGATGCTATGATCTCATCACTTATCGTTATATTATCTCTCGCCATGTGATCTTTGATGAAGATCACTTTCCCTATGCATCGTTTAATGCACCACCCTCTCCCTCTGAGTATGATGTGTTCTCGGATGATGTCACCACACCCTCTTTGATGACAAATGAACACATTGCATCCTCATCCACCACTCCCTCTTCTCCTCCTTCTCCCTCGCCTCCCTCGAGTGACATGCCCATCACAAATAATGATGCACCTACAGTCGATACCCAACCACAATCGTCTGATGCTCCTCACTCTCCGCACACTACCTCTGTGCAACCTGCTCCTGTAGCCACCACTTCTCCCCCTCATCAGGACCCCACCTCCACCCATCCCATGACGACTCGCTCACGCACCGGCAGTCTCAAACCTTGTCACATCTTCAATCTTTTCGCAGTTGACTCTCTCTCCCCAATTCCCAAGTCTTCTGCTCAGGCGATTTGTGATCCAAATTGGAAGGCAGCCATGGACGCTGAAATGTCTGCCCTTCTCTCCAATCACACGTGGGATCTTGTCCCCCCTCCACCAAAAGTCAACATTGTTGGCTGTCGTTGGTTATATCGCCATAAGTTCGATAGTTAGGGTCGCCTTGAGCGTTACAAGGGCCGTCTGGTGGCTCAAGGTTTTTCTCAAATGCCTGGTTTTGACTATGACGAAACTTTCAGCCCTGTTGTCAAACCAGTTACTGTCAGAATGGTCTTAAGCATTGCTCTCTCACTAAACTGGCCGATTCATCAGCTTGATGTTAAAAATGCTTTTCTCAATGGCGAATTATCGGAGGAAGTCTACATGAAACAACCTCCTGGCTATGTTCATTCCTCCTTCCCACAGCATGTCTGTCGTCTTCGAAAAGCGTTGTATGGTCTCAAACAGGCTCCCCGTGCTTGGTTTCATCGATTCGCCGTCTTCATTACTTCTCTCGGTTTCCATTCAAGTAAATATGACAGTTCTCTCTTTGTTTATCATCATGGTCGTGATACAATCTACCTACTACTATATGTAGATGATATCATTCTGACAGCTTCCTCCCAATCTCTGGTCAATCATGTCATCTCTCGTCTCTCGTCTGAGTTTAAAATGACTGACCTTGGCGCTCTCTCCTTCTTTCTAGGGGTCTCCGCTATACGCTCCTCTTCGGGACTTTTTCTGTCCCAGACAGCTTTTGCCTAAGAAATCATTTCTCGTGCTGGCATGGACACTTGTCATCCTTGCTCGTCACCGGCTGAGACAAAGTCTAAACTACCCTCATCTGGCAAACCAGTCGATGATCCGACTCTCTATCGGAGTCTTGCGGGTGCTTTACAGTACCTCACGATCACTCGTCCGGAAATCGCATATGCTGTACAGCAAATATGTCTGTATATGCACGATCCTCGCCAACCACATCTGAATGCCCTTAAACGCATTCTTCGCTATGTGAAGGGTACCCTTACTCATGGTCTTTTTCTCCGCTCATCCTCTATTAATCGTTTGGTCTGTTATACTGACGCTGATTGGGCCGGTTGTCCTGAAACACGCCGGTCCACCTCTGGGTTCTGCATCTTCCTGGGTGACAATCTTGTGTCTTGGTCCTCTAAACGCCAACATGTTGTGTCCCGTTCAAGTGCCGAAGCTGAATATCGTGGTATTGCTAACGTTGTTGCCGAATCTGTTTGGCTTCGTAATCTTTTGATTGAGTTACATCTACCTCTTTCACGTGCCACAGTTGTTTTTTGTGATAATGTAAGTGCCATGCATTTAGCTAATAACCCAGTACAGCATCAACGAACCAAACATGTGGAAATTGACTTACACTTTGTAAGAGAACGTGTTGCTTTGGGGCAAGTGCGTGTGTCGCATGTGCCTTCCTTTCATCAGTTAGCAGATATATTTACTAAAGGTCTTCCTACACAGCTGTTTTTACAATTTAAGTCCAGTCTTAGCATTAGTCCTCCTCCAGCTGCGACTGAGGGGGGTGTGTTAAATAATGTATAGTGTAGGGGTCTCCTTTGTAAATATGTAATCTATTTATATGAGATGAATGCAATACACCCATTAAGGGTTTCCACACATTATAGCAAGAATAGTCTCCGTGATGGTAGCCTAGTGGTTGGGGACATGGAATCTATAATGGAGGTTCAGGGTTCAAACATGGCACATGTCCCTTAATCATGGGTTACGCGATTTACCTCCTTCACGTTGGCTGTGGGACCGGTGAGTGGGGGCCCCACAGAGGGTGGATTACCCTTTTTGAATAAATTAGAATGCATTCGGCGTAGGTTTTTCTGGGGGATGAAGGATGGGGAAAAAAGATTCGTTGGGTGGCCTGGAGTAAAATCACTGCTGCTAAAGAATCTGGCAGGCTAGGAATCCATAGTTTCAAAGTAAAGAAATCACATTGCTTGTTAAATGGCTTTGGAGGTATGCTACTGAAGACAATGCATTGTGGAAGACGGTGATCGATGAATTTTTATGATGGCAAGGCCCGAGAGGGCTAAGAGATTCGAGGTTTCGAAAATTGCTTTGGTCTACTATTATAAGTGTAAATGAGGCAATCGAAAATAGGAACATTGGCTTTGTTATCAGCCTTTGAAAACTCAATTACAGCAGGCTCCACAACCAAATTATGGTATGTTCATCCTCTTCATGTTGGGTTAATGTTAAATGATGTTTTTTGTAGATTGTTCGCTTTAGAATTGGAAAAGGATGATTGTTTGAAAGATAGATGGGCGCCGAAAAAAAAAGGTCTCGTAGATGGCTTTGGTGTACACCCTTTCGTGGCAGATTACTTGATGAATTGTAAAATCTGGAGCTTCTTCTACATCATTCAAACTTTGCAAAATTCGGTAAAGATGGATAAAATGGTGTAGCGTGGAGTCTGGTTCTTTTTGGGTGAAGAAACTCTCTGAATTCTTCATGAGCAATCCCTGGTGTGGAAGGAATTAACAGGGTGTTTGGTTCATGGAATTGGAATGAAAATTTCATTCCGATGTGTTGTTTGGTAGTAAAAAGGAATGGAATGAAAATTCATTTAAAAAAACATTATTTTTGATGGAATCTATTTTTCTTGGTTTAGTGTCATGGAATTTAAATTTCATTCCAAAGATTTGAAAAATTCTAAAACCAAACCCTAGACTTCATCTTCACCAGCCTCCATTTCACTGGTGGACCTATGTAAACAAGAGGGGTAGCCCGTGCAACGGGTCCCTCTCCCAATAACCTCATTTCGTAGTGTAAATTTTTTCAAAATTTTATGTGCAACCGACAAAAATTAATTGTGCAACCTACGTTATTAAAAAAAACTTAAGTGTGCAACTTGATTTAAAAATTTTATAGCTCAAATGAAACAAAAAAAAATTAAAAGTTGAATGTCTAAATAACTAAATAAGTAATAAAAATAAAACAAGAAATAAAACTCAATAATTAAACCAAAATTCAATGATATTTTTAGCCCAAATTAAAGTTCAACATCTACCAATTATTAGACCGGTTGTCTTTAGTTAAACAATTGCATTAGTTAAGTTGACTCTTTAATTGAAGGGAAAATGACATCAAATAGCTCTGAACTTTCGACTTTGTATACATTTATGTAGTGAACTATTTTTTGTGCACATTTGGTAGTCAAAGTTTCAAAACTGTTCCAATTTGGTAGTTGGCGTACCTGTTAAACCGGTTGCTTTCGGTTTTGATGCCTACGTGGAAAATTTGTTAATGACGTGGCTACCCGTTTTTATATTATACCCGGTTTTATCAATGTAGCAACCTGTTTTTTAAAATCACCCGGTTTTATTACCCGGTTATAAACCCGGTTCTTACAAGTTGGATCGATCGTATGAAAAATGAACCGAGTTTATAACCGGGTGATTTTAAAAAACTGGTTGCCACATAGATAAAACCGGATATAATATAAAAACGGGTAGCCACGTCATTAAAAAATTGTCCACGAAGGCATCGAAACCGGAAGCAACCGGTTAACAGGCACGACAACTACCAAATTGGAACAATTTTGAAACTTTGACTACCAAATGTGCACAAAAAAAAATTCACTACATAAATGTGTACAAAGTCGAAAGTTCAAATCTATTTGATGTCATTTTCCCTTAATTGAAAGTTAATCCTGAAAGTTCATGTCTAACGTCTAAGTTAATCAGTTTACTCTTTAACTGGATTATTGAAATTCAAGATTTGAAATTTTGTATTTAGTTAGTTAGTTTACTCTTTAATCGTTAATCATTAACTGTTAATCGCTAATTGTTAATTGTTAATCGTAGATTTTATAATATCTATTCATGGATAATATTTCTAAAAAAAGTTATCGAAAATTGGTGGTCACGAAGACCATTTGGAGGTGTAAATTGTTAACTTATACTTCTTAATAAATGACGTTTTTATTCATTGTCTATTAGTTTATTTGTTATCTAAGATTATATCTTCTATTTTAAGTTATAAATATCAATTTGTAGCCCGACCCAATTAAGATAATCACTTAAAATTTTCGAAACCTGACCGATACAAAAATTTGTGCAATGGGTTACTTCGGTGGCTGGGTCCGACACTGCTCCATTTCTATTCCGACAGATTCCATTCCAGGAATAAACATTCTGCGAATCAAACGCCGCCTAAGGAGCTATGGAATTCATTGACCCCGTTAATGTTAATGTCTTTATTTGGAGGCTATCAAATCCTTTGCTCACGCGTCTGAACCTGCTTAACCGTAGTGTGCCTATTATCTCTTCAAATTGTGTTTTTTTTTTGCAATCGGTCTCAGGAAGATACGGATCATTGTTTTCTAAATTGTTCAATGGTTTCTTCACTTTGGCACAACGATAGATGCTGGTGGGTAATGTCGGATAATCCACTTGATTCGATTGTATCGTTTCTTCAAAGACAGTTTTTTTGGTGCATTAAAAATTGGAATATCATTTATAGGAGAGTTATTGCGATTACTTCATGGGTAATTTGGAAGTGGCACAACAGGATTCTTCATGTGCCTCGAAGCGATTTCGAAAAGGTTTTTACGGAAGATCACTTTCCTAGTGTACAATATTTATCGAGGCTTTGGCTTGAGAGTCGGAAATCAAATATAAAAATCTGTTGGAAGAGATGGGCTCTTTGCTCCTTTGATTAGTCGTCTTTCTTGATCTTATGTGGTCTCATTTTGTTGACGTTTGGGTTTGGTTTTTTGGTTGTTTGGTTTTCTCCTTCTTTGAAACTTTTTATTCTTTTGGTCGTTGTTGGAATGATTAAATTTTGCCGTTAAAAAAAAAAAATTTACGTATACATTAGTGAATACTTACAAATGTAATAAACGAACATTTTTTCATGTTCGTTCGTTAAATTAAACAAACTATAAAATATTGTTCATGATTGTTTGTTTAATAAACAAACAAACATAAATTAAATATTGTCCAACAATTTACAAACAATTCACTGAATGTTCATTTAGGGGGCGTTTGGTTTGCGGATTTCCTGGGATTCCCTGGGATTTGCATTTAAAATCCTGTGTTTGGTTCGCAGATTTCAGTAAGGATTTGAAATCTCAGGATTTCTGAAATCCCTTCCTTCTTTGTTATTTAAAAACCCAGCCTCCCCCCTAGGATTTTAAATCCCAGTTACCTTGCATTTTTCAGATTACAATTTTTTTCTAAAAGATAATGTAAATTCTTTGATAAAATCCTGACAAATGCAAATGCTGCATAATGCAAATCCTTTGACAAAATGCAAATCCCAGTATACACCATTTGGATTAGTACTAAGTAGATATTATAGGCATAGAACGTTTGTATCTTCGCAATTAAACAGATTCAACTTCGTTTAGATTTCAATTTACTTTGAGCAGACTTACTGATTCTATTAAGAAACAATCTATAAAAGAATGGAATGCATATGAAGTTTTGTTTGTTTTACCTAGGGTCAAGAATTAAGAAACCCTCAAAATACAAGAACCAAATTCGTGACGATGGAATAAAAACGAGCAAAATAAGTACATCTTTCTGGCCGAGAAACGGACATCATTTCCCCATAGTAAGCATCACACACCCCGTTATCGTTTCCACGATCATCGCCTACACGTACGTCTTGTAGACATACTCAAATTCATCGGCTAATAACTTGTAGGATTTAATACCATAGAGTTTGGGTTCTATGTTGTAACCATAAAAAAAACCAGATCATTATGATTTAGAGAACAAACAAAGGTCTACTTCATAGAATGAAATAGTCACATGTCTCTTAACTGAAATATACGATTTACCTCCTACAAATTGGTCGTGAAACTGGTCAGTAGGGCCCAGATGGTGGGTAACCCCTTTTTTTCAAACCAATAATCGTAGTTTAACAACAATTTAAGGTCTTAATGGTGTTAAAATTCAAGACGAAATCAACTTTTACTCCAGATTTTTTAAGAGTCTTGAAAACCTATCGACGTTTGGATTGCTACAATGCCAAGCCTTTCGAAGCAAAACAAATGAAAATGAGATATACGATTATAAACAGACAAATTTAACGACTAAAATAAAAACAAACCGTTTTAGATGGTATGATAATTATATAGCTCCTTGAAATATTAAGAGTCAGAAGAGTTGGTTCACGAACTAACTATATGTTGCCAAAATGTTCTTCCATCGTATACATTATACATATCTGTGATATTTCTCGAAAAGTTGAATAAGCTGCTTCATTATCGATACTAAAGTTCAATTTCAAGTGATTTTGCACGATTAGATACGTTACAAAAGTTGAATGAACACAAGCTTAACCGTGATGATTAGGTACTTGATCAGCCATATTCAAACGATAACTTTGATTAGGCTTTCTCAAGTAACTGGGCTATATTGTCTCTTTAACATGACTTTATTAGGCTTTCTCTAGTAGTGAGTGATCTTTGCTCGTACTCGTTAGTCATTTCCTTACAAAGAAAATCCTAAATTTGATCCTACGGAAGTTGATCGATCTTCAACCAACGTTGTTTTCGATCTACGCATGAGTTGTAATCAAACACTAAACATTAAATTAAGAACCACAAATCTTCATAAGAGAGAATTATCTTTGTTTTCAAGTTATTCATGAATTGTAATTAAATATCTCTTTATTTTTGGTAGAATAAAAGGGTTCAGAAAAATAAAAGGGTAGATAAAATATTTTCAATCTCCAAATTTATACCACACTTCTTTTTATCCTTTCACTCACACGTGATCACCATCATTTTTTCACTATTACTTTCACTCTTCAAATCAGTTCATCGATTTCTTTCTTAAATGTTACATTCTTTATTTTAATCTGCATATATTTTTAACATAAAATTTTGTCTAATTAACTACTATACTCTTCAATTCCATTTCAATTCTCGACATATTTGCTCATCATCATTCTTCTTCAATCCAAATACGATTATGATCGATTCTGTCATAAAATTTCATAAATTTTTTGCATCATGTATTAATTCTATAAAATGTTCATTCCTTTCATTACATAACTTCCTCAATTTTCAACTACAGTAAACCGGTCACCGACCGGGTAAAAAAAACTAGTTTATTTTGTTAATGAGTAATATATAGATTGTCTATACTTAAAAACCTTTTTACAGTAAAATCTTACTGAAATTAAATATTATCCGTTGTAACCGGTTGAAAGTTACATGCCACCATTGACAAGTCACCAGTGACCACCAAGAATTTTGCAAAAAGTAAATTCCAAAAAAAAAAATAAAGATCTGAACAAAGAAAAAAAAATAAAAAAGTGGATTTGAATCATAAAACACAGACAACTGAGTTCCCTGAGGAAAGTTCGTGGGAGATGAAAAGTTGGTCAGTCATTTGCAACTGGTTCATTAGGTTGCAAGTCATTATAAAAAAACTTTATTTTGATGCGTTCTAGTCAGTTGGTTTTTTTGTGCAATAAAAAATGATCAGAAGTTTTAATCGCTAAAATGATACAATTTGTGGGGTTTTTTTGCATAAATTTCCCCATAGTTTAACCACTCTTTTAAATGTGATGATGATGGTCTAGACAATTTATATTCACTTAAAAGTACAATGATTTAGATAATTTGTCTATACTTTAAAATGTAGAAGATACTTGATGGATTTGTTCATACTTAAAAGAGTAAAAGATTTAATCAAATTGCCTAGTTGCCTACACTTATGATATTCGTTCCTATCTAAAGGGGTCATAGATTTAAAATTGATTTGTAATGTCATGTTTTTCGCACAAGAACGAAGCGTGTACTTCACAATTTCGCACTTTTAAGTGCGTAAATATGTCAAAATAAGTCCGTAGAATGTGTTAGTTTGTTGTTGGGTCACATCATATTACAATCGTTGATTGACGATTGTAGTCTACTCATGCTTTATGCGTTTGATCTTTTTCTTCGGAATGGTGATAAAAAAACTTCTCGAATGTGGTATCAGTTCTTTCTTAAATAATCAGTACTATTTTAGACTTCAACACCATCTTATATATAAAGGTTGAGATCCATGGAGTACAATATTATACTTGTAAAAAATGAACATGTTCATTACGATAAATGTTAAATTTTAAGCAAAAGTGTAATATTCATATGTTCAATTGCATTATGATTTATTAGTTCAGATCATTTTTATATTAATTACGTTAAAAATGTTTAAACGTTCAATTTAATGCAAAAGTGCAATATGTACATGTTTATACATATTGCACATTTGAACATCTGCATATTGCTATTTTGCATTAAATATATAGAACATTTTATCATAATAAAAATAGAAATGATTTGAACTAGTCCATATTAAGTACATTTGAATATGTGTATATTGCAATTTTGCATCAAATTAAACATTATATCGTATTGAATATATACATTTAATATGGTACTCTGGTACCTCAGTCTAATATAAGTACTCCATTGATCTTGAATCTATATATAAATATGTGTGTGTGTGTGTTCAAGTGAATACCACTTATTACACAGCGTACCAGAAGATGCCACTCTTAAAAATATTTTTTTTCAATTTTTTTTCATACCATGTTTTAATTAACATTGCATAGATGATATATAAATTTCACGCACATTCACACATTCTAAGTGCATGAAATCATACATCACATAAATGTACGTTCACATATATGTAAATTTATGTAAGTGTGCGTTCACATCATTTTTAAGGAACTAGAAGATGTGAATGTATATGAAATTTACATATCATCTTTATAATGTTAGTTAAAACATATCTATGAAAAAAAATTAAAAAAGGTTTTTTTTAAAGGTAATACTTTCTGGTGCGTTGCATAACGAGTGATACTCATTCAAACCATATTCATATGTGTGTGTATAAGTCATTATAATCCTTCAATATTAAACACTTGATGTATCTTATGCAATTAAATAAGTTGTAGAATAAGATCACAATATAAAACAAAACAAAAACAAACCCTTTGATATATATTTATATAATTAGAGAATTAACAATTATTAACACAATATACTTATGGGTTTTCATTGTTTTTATAATAACATGTTAATAACTTCATGTTTGATATAAATTAACCTCTCTAATCCATCAATTAAACTTGCTTCTTTTTCTTCTCCAAATAGTAATAATTTTTCTGGTATTTCAAGATCCCCCAAACCACATGCCTAAATCCCATCTCGGGCCACAACGCTTTCGGCGAATACAACAAGCTATTCGACGATTGCCATAACAAGAAGTTGCTAAGCCTCGTCTCGCCCGAGCTCCTCACTAGCATATCAGGATCAGGAATAACCCCCATATACATATGCTTCTCCAAATCCACCACTTTTATCACCCTGTTTGCCTCCTCGTTCTCCTCGTCATCTACAATCACGTCTGATCCTCGTGTCCACCCACTCTTTCCTTCGCACGCTTCGTGGACCCCACGTGTGATTTCATGCGACGAAGTGTACGCCACACAGACTAACAAATAAGTTTTGGTGTTATGAGCAGTGGCTTCCATTGCTTTTTCAGCAGCAACCCTAACTGGCTCGTATAATCGATTCAGATCACCAATAAACAACACTCTAATCCCGTATTTGTTTACCATGTTTATTTCTTTCATAAACCCTTCGATCTTTTCTTGCATCAAGTCCATTACGTATTGGACTTCATCCGGACGTCTATTGAAGTTATCGAGACTGAATGCGTAGACAGTCACATACTTTACTCCAATCTCGTAGCAGTATTTTAGTATCGACATTAGTGCTAAGAATCCGGCTTTGTGGCCTGCACCCTGTTCTAGCTTCCATTTCTTTGCAAACCTTCGGTTTCCATCCATGATGAACGCGATGTGTTGTGGGATCGGACCCGATGATATGACATTGAACAGAAATCTTCGCATAATGCGGGTTAACCCTCCTAAGAGCCTGGCAACCACACCCGTTGCTATTTCGGCTGCCATTTTTTTCTGTCAATTACACACAAACACTTGTAAAAATCTATGAAGAACCAACTACCAAACTACGAAATCATTTATATTGAACAAATCATTTGATTATAAACAAATAACATTGAACCTTAAGCATGGATTTTCAAGAGAAAGATCTCAAGAACAGATTTTAACTGAGAGTTGGTTACATTATGACGCAATTAACCTTTTTTATTCTCATCAAAACACTTATTGAATTTGGGATCTTGCTTTCAGTTCTGCAGCCTGTAAGAATTCATATAAAGATGTCTTAAAAAGATGGTGAAAACTGCAACAAATAACAACGTACTTTCACTTTATTTCTGATTTTGTTGTCATACTCATACCTTATGAATCTTAACCAAAACCTTTGTATTCTTCTTTATAATTTGCTCAAGTTTAAATGGTTTATATCATGTTTTCAAAAGTAGAATGCTTTTTACTAACAATCTTTTTATTTCCAGTGACCATATTAGAAATGAGACAAAAGTACGTTGCCATTTATCACAATCTTTTCTCTCTTGAGCATTTCATCAAACACCTTGGGTCCAATCACTGATCATACTCTACAAAACACAAAATTTACAAAATTACCATCTTTTTTCAAAGATCATTTCCACCCAATCATGCAAAATAATCTCTACACGATACCAAATTCAATGCCATAAACACTTGTTTTTTCTTAGATTATAGTTAAACACAGTGATGTCAAACCTTTATGAACCAAAACCATAAAGCTTAATCAGAACCAACAAACACTGCAAATTAATTACCAAATCATAAATGATCATATAGAATTCAGTTGACCCATCTTCTCTGATTAATGCAAAAGGAATTAATTAATCTAAAACTTACAGTAAAAATGTGAAATTTATCTCATGTAGCGATTGAAAGTTGATCAATAGAAAGAACCCAGATAATCTGTTGATAAGAAAACATTCAAAATTCTTGGAAACATATATATATTTCTCAAGAATTGAAGGAGAAGGAGATTTTAGGAATAGTGGATGAGATTAAAGGAAGAGAGATATGATTGTTTGTGTTGAAGAACAGATTGAGAGATATCAGCTCAAATCGGAGACATCAACTTTAGATTCTTTATGTTATGAGAACGTTTCTCGCCCTCTTGTTAATATGTATTATATAGAGGTGTGAAATAAATCGAAATCGAAACACACCCATGAAAATAGGAAGCAAAACGGGTTAACGATCAAAAGTCGTAAATTTTACATAAATTTAAAACTTTTATCAAAAAAAAAATTTTAATACACCGTTTTATAATTTTTTTTTAAAAATTATGTTCCATATTAGTTTTTTACAATGAGTTCATTTAACTGTTTTGCTCGTTGGGTCAAAATTGCTACCCCTAATGAGAAACAAAACCAAAAAATCAAAACTGAACTAGAATCCGACGGTTTGGTTTTACATATTTGAAAAGCCGACTTTTCGCTTTTAATACAAAAACCAAACCATGATATTTGTGTAAAAACCCTCTTGTTGGAACATTTTTTTGATTAAAATCCTCGGTCATTTCTCATTATATAAAAAACTTCCAACTGACTAAAACTTAACAAAATGAGGTTTTTCTTAAAAAAATGACTTGCAACCTAGCAATCTGCTGACCAGCCCTTCATCTTTGACGAAATTTTTTTCCAGCAAACTCACTTGTCTGTGTTTTATTATTCAAATTCACAATTCTTGTTGATTTTTTGTTCAAATTTGTATTATTTTTGTTGGAATTTACTTTTTCGGTGAAATTCTGGTGGTCACTGACGACTTGTCGACAGTAGCCTGTGACTTTCAATTAGTTACAATCGGCAATATCTCAATTCTGTGAGATTTTGCCGGTTTGAGATTTTTTTTGAAATGAAAAATAATTGAGAGTTATAATGCATGTATATATTTATATGTGTGTATAATATAATTAGTGTGTATATTAATATAGTTATTTTATAAAATGAAGAAAAACCGAAAATAGAACTGTAAAACGGAAACAAACCAAAAACCAAAACCGTAAAAGCCGAAATCAACCAAACGGTTTTAGAATATTAACAACCAAAATTTTGGTTTGGTTTCGGTCTATGGCAAAAACCAAACCGCACCATGTTTACCCTTAACAACAAAGATTGTCAAGATCGAGATGTTGCCTACATTTGTTTTTTGTCTTTGAGAGATCGTTTTGTGTGATCGGGATCTTAAGATACTACGAAAATTACATTGTATTTTTAATATATGTTATATTATAATTTACATCAAAGATTAATTAGATGTTTAAGTGATGAAATATTTAAAATCCAAACATTATAAATATAGTTAAATACAATTTTTAAGGATTTTGATTCTTTAAATACATCATTAAATATTTATATCTAAGAATATTGAACATTAGAATTATATGATAAGAGGTGTTAGATATATATATACAAATTAGATTATTAACACATATATTTATCTTTTTCATCTAACAAAATTGACTCATTTATAATTAATTTAACTTTTAAGTTAAGTAAAAGTAGGATCAGATCGAGATCTTATGAACCTACTTTAGATCTTAAGATCTTGACTAAGATCCTATGCATGAAAAATACTATTCAGGATGATTCGTTTTTACTAATTATGATCATAAAATCATAAGATTAAAATCAGGATTTTACAAATCTACATATACAACTTTGATGATTATCATATATGTTTATTTCTTTATTAAAACAAAAGCAGTGTCAGGTCAGATCTAAAATTTTCATTTATATGGTAGATTTTAAGATATTGACTAAAATCTTATGTCATAAAAAAAGATCTTACTTTGTGTTGACACATTTTTCCAAATTAAATTCGTAAAATAGTAAGATCTTAAAAACCACCGATCATGAATATTGAATAACTTGTTTTTTATTTATTATTTATTTTTTTGTGATCATGGTTGTTTAAGAAGTAAATTTATCCTACTTAAAAGATTTTTACTGTTAATTTCATTTTTTTTCTTATGTAGAAACTGTTATATTTATTTAAACACAATCTTTAACATTATCATTATACAATTAATTAAGTATGTTAGCCCCCTTCAATTTAAAATTCAAGTACTATAAATGTTTAAGAATCAGAACTAATTTTTAACCAGTCAAATAATTAAAATTAATATTTAAAATATGATTAATCATCTTTAAACGTAAGTTTTAAACTATTTTAATATCAGTTTTTTAACTTATAGAATTGTGTATTTGTGTGTGTGATAAGTGATAAAAAAAGGTGTTGACATTTGTCACAATTTTATTCATTTATTAATATGTTTTTTATTACCCATTTACTAAACGGAAAAGTAAAATTTTTTTTTTAATTTGTATAAATTTAAAAATTAATTTATAACAACAAAAAAATATTGATATTATAATGCTAAAGAAATTATTAAAATTATATAAATCAGATAACTAAAAGTAAAAATACATAACTAAGAATTAAATAATAACAAATAAATGAAAATTATATAGAAATCCGATATATAGTCACTTTTCTTTTTCTAAATCAATTTAATTATTTATTTTGACATTTGTTAAAAAGTTTGGATAAAATGCTGATAAAAAAAACATGCTTTGTGGATTCAACTTTAAAACAGAATTCCAAGATGATAGGCGGAATATTTTTTCTAAATTAATTTAACTTATTTAATTATATTTTAACATAGAAATTGTAGATTATTATATGTGTTGCTTTCAGATTACGTCAATTATCATTCTAGTTAGGTGTCAAGTGAAATATATAACTTTTTTAATAGAATAGATATATATAAATTATAACTTAATGATATTAGATATTAGTTATTTACATGCACAGTTTTTAAAAAAGGTTGGGGAGTTCTAAGTGAGTCCCTAAATTATGCTTATTTTTGTGGTGTATTAAACATGATTGATTTAAAAAACTAGACTTTATAAAATTCCAAAAATTATATCAACAAATTATAAAATTTAAATAATATTTGTAATAAGAAGATGCTTACATATAAATATATATATATATATATATATATATATATATATATATATATATATATATATATATATATATATATATATATATATATATATATATATAGGGGAGGGTTCTTCTAAGAACCTTAAATAATGTGGGAACCTAAGAACTAATCTCATCCATTGATTTCATTAAATCAATGGCTTAGATGTAAGATGGCATTTTTGAAATTAAGAAGGCTTTAAGGGTTTTTTTGTTGGAAAAATGGGTGGGTAAGGGGTATATTGGGGATAACATTGAAAAAGGAACTGCACGTTTTTTCACACACAATTAATTCCCTCCTCTTTTTTCTCTTCATCCTTTTTTTTTCTCCCAAAAAAAAAAACCACCAGAGTTTTTCTCTTCATCTTTTTTTTTCTATGAATAATATACAACTTTATATGTAGATTAAGATATATTCTATGGAGTCAACATAATATTCTATGGTGAATATACAACATTCTATGACGGAGATACAAAGCAACACAATCCGATCGAACATTCGACAATCACAATCAATGGTGTCCATGGTAGAATCTTTTACAACCTGCATTAAAACAATGGATTCAAAACTATGATGCAAAAAAAAATGTATAACATTTCTAGTAACATAGAATAGCAATATTCTATGTAGAATATGTGAACTATCTACGTAGAATATGTGAACAATCTACGTAGATTAGTGGTATTCTATGAAAAATATGTGAACATTCTGCGTAGAATTGTGGTATTCTATATAGAATATATGACACTTACCTAAAATCTATATAAATTTGCAAACAATTCTACATAGAATGCAAGATATTCTACGTAGAATGCAACATATTCTACGTAGAATGCAACATATTCTACGTAGAAGAAACGTTAAATAAATTTGCAAACAATCTGTAAAAAACTATAAATGTGAGAAGATCTATATAGATTTACACTGACATAGAAAATATGAACATCATAAGATAACATAAAATCTGAGAAGAATACAAATTAAAGAATCCAAAATCTATAAATGTTTATTGAAGATCTATTCAAACAACATAGAATACAAAACTCCATATAGATTTACAGACAATCTATAAAAAACTACGAAGAATACAAAATAATCTACGAACAATATATCTTTTTTGTCGTGCCTTTCCTATTGTCTTGCTCAGAGCCATCGTCGTTTAGCAAGGTCTTGAGGGTTTCATATTTACCCGATTCTGCGATTTTAAAATATAAAATAGACTAGAAAATATGAACATCATAATATAACATAAAATATGAGTAGAATACAGATTAAAAAATTCAAAATCTATAAATGTTTATAGAAGTTCTATTCAGACAACATAGAATACAAAAATATATATAGATTTACAGACAACATAGAATGCAAGATATTCTACGTAGAATGCAACATATTCTACGTAGAATGCAACATATTCTACGTAGAAGAAACGTTAAATAAAGCAACGAATACTCGAATAAAATATAAACATGACCTGGATTAGAGAAAAACAATCGTCGACCTCCTCATCGGCTGCAAAACCATTTGGAAAAATATTATACGGTGTCTGTTGAAATGTGTCGGTCGACTCCATGGATTCAGGTGAAATAAAAAAAAACGGAATGGAATTCCGGCGACGGAACTGAGCTTCTTCTTGCCGGAAAAAATGAAAGAAAAAGAAAAAATTAATGACAAACTCATTGATGATTGTATAGTTTAATTAAAGGACAGGTTGTTGGAAACTTTTCTGAAAAGTTGCATTAAATGAAGGAGGAAAAATGACTGATTTGCCCTTAGTGGACCCAACCATACTTGAAAATATTTACAACAATGCCATTGATTATCCACCATTTATCACATTAATCCAAGGGTTGAAATTGGTTCTTATGTTCCCACATTATTTAAGGTTCTTAAAAGAACCCAATCCTATATATATATATATATATATATATATATATATATATATATATATATATATATATATATATATATATATATATATATATATATATATATATATATATATATATATATATATATATATATATAGGGAGGTTCAATGGAAAACCAACATGTATCGGAAAACTGTGGAAAACCTCCATGCACCACCACAAATGCATCACAATTCCCGCGTGATGCACCAAATTTCCCGCGTGATTCACCAAAATCCACGCGTGATGCACCAAATTCGCGCGTGATGCACTAAATTTGCGCGTGATGCATCACCTGATCCAATGGCTATAAAGTGGTTCCCGGGTTTTCCGATGCATATAGGTTTTCCATTGAACGCACCTCTACATATATATATATATATATATATATATATATATATATATATATATATATATATATATATATATATATATATATATATATATATATATATATATATATATATATAGTCTTCAATTTCAATAGTCATTATACCATAAATAATCACGAACCACCGTCCTTACCACTTATTGGATCTGGAACCATTGATGCTCACCATGTCTTAATAGGTTTGTTCTTTGACTATGATTCTTGATTTCAAATATGGATTCAAATATCAGTTAGGATTTGTTCTCCGATCAGGGTTTTTAGGGTTTAGTCGATCTTCCATTAGATCTCTATTAGCATCTAATATACATGTTGGATATTGCTTGTGTGTATGCATTAGTATTCGATTTTGTCTTCTCATGTGTTATTTCTTCTAATCTAGTTGTGTGTATACATCAGATCTTGTTTGTATGCATCATTGTAATATCTTTTCTGTCTTATTGATACGGTAGAAAATAATATGATGATTAAGAAATGGCAACAAATAATATGAAACAAAAAACGGGTAAAATTATAAAAGCTATTAGTTTTCTAGGATTAAAATAATATATATTGATTAATCAAAAGGGAAAAACATCAATGTCCCCCACAGAAAGAAAGGATTGACTTATTGGGTGAAATTTATTTTTAAAAACTTCCTAAATTTAAATAAAAAGACATAGAAGGGAAACTTAACAAATTATATACATGATGACATATTTCAAGGGTCATTAAAAGTTAATGACACAACAACTTTTTACCCTTATATCATACATCATTGATTATACATTTTCTTGATTTAAATTAATAATATAATTAAATATAAATAAGTTTCTGAATTCTCAATTTTTCAATTTATATATCTCATAGCATTTTGTTTATTATAATAAAAATATGAACATTATGTTCAATGTAAAACTGTATCATATGCAAAATTTAGAGATTAGATATTAATAAAACGATTGTCAGTATCCATATATATTACACAGTCAGAAATAATAGTCATGACAAATAACAATGTTATTTTTTTAAAAAAAATAAATATTTATATGTTTTAATTTTGAGTATATAGTTTAAATTTTTTTTTATTAAAAATATCATTGCATAATAAATTAACTTGTATTAATTATAATATTAAAGCTTAATTATATTTATAGGGTATAAGTGTATAAGTATGTGATTAGTAGACGATCCTTTAATTATTAAAATTTAAAAGCAATAATAACAATATATATTTTAAATGTTATGAATCTGTATTATATTATAATGTATTTGTATCCTAATATATATTTCTAGATATAAAATTAGGAAAACTTTTAATATTAACATAAAAGTTGTAATTATGAAAATCACATTGACCTTGTAGGATAATTTTAAATATATTTTCTTAAATTTATAATTTCTACTTATATAATATATAGTAAACTTAAATATAAATATATAAAAAAAATTATTATTTGAATTCAAAATTGAGTTTATATCAGATATGATTTAGATTTAGATTTAGTTTTGATTGGATATTATTTAAATTATTTATTATATGGGTTAATTAGAGATTTAAATATATAAGTTACAAATGGCGGTAGGAGGTGATGCCACATGGCAATAGCATATGACGACACGTGACAAAATTATTACTCTTTTAATAGTATTTATAGATTCAGTCTTCAATCAATATGGAACAATGATCTTACATTAAAATTTATTGATGATTTCACATTGATATGCAATTAAGACGTTGTTTCTCTTAACATTAAGACCGAAATGAAACAAAATGTAATTTATAAGTTATTCTGATTTTACTCGAGCTTATCTTTAACCACTTCACATCTTCAATCTACGTTAATTTATTTTTTTGTTTAAATCATCAGGGAGACTTTGTAATATCAACAAGTCTCGAATCATCATCTACAAAATCATGAAATCTATCCTTCAAATATCATAATCGAAAACTAAACCATATCACTAGCCATCGTTCTATCACTAAATTACAAATAATAATAATAACAATAACAACAATAATAATAATAACAACAACAACTATTATTATTATAATTATTATTATTATTTATCATTTTTTATCACTTGAGCTATCTAAATTTCTAGAATAACATCAAAACATTGTTTTGGTTGGTTGGTTTGCACTTTGCACCATATGCTTACATTAAAAATGTCATTAGTTTGAGGATTGTATGGTGTAACATTTTCTTGTATTCTTTCTTTTCATTTCATTTTTCAGTTTATATCTGTTTTTATGTTATATTTTTGTTTATTGTTTTTTTTTACAGAAAATATTCATTTATTATTTGATTTATTTGACTTCTTAACTTTATTGTTAATATGTTTTACTTAAATTATTTATTTTTGTATTTAGAGACGTATGACGGCACAAACGCATCCTATAATATTAACAGACTATTTTATGAACCCAAATATTACGGGAATATATGGAGGAGATGTTCTCCTTAATCCTTTATTATTAT
Organism: Centrapalus pauciflorus; assembly: GCA_020465985.1. Classification (NCBI taxonomy): domain Eukaryota; kingdom Viridiplantae; phylum Streptophyta; class Magnoliopsida; order Asterales; family Asteraceae; genus Centrapalus; species Centrapalus pauciflorus. Next base: position 191,920 of record JAANYP010003641.1, on the reverse strand, counting down.
TATTATTATTATTATTATTATTATTATTATTATTATTATTATTATTATTATTATTATTATTATTATTGTATGTATGTATGTACGTACGTATGTATGTATTGATTTAAATTTTTTTTTTGCTTATTATAACTATTGAAAATACATAAAATACTAATAATGATAATATTATCAAATTTGATGTTTTTAAAATGAGAAATATGTTATACGAGTTGAAACAGGTTATATGTTGATCGAAAACTGACCCGGTTAATTTAGTGTGGACTTTTTTTTTTGTATAGGAGAACAAACATGTTTCTAAATCCACTCTTAAATCTACACATTTATCCATAGTAGGACTCTGAACTTTCAGATTTGGAGTCCCTGTTAACACCCAATACCGTCAGGGCTAGATAATTTGTGTAATTTATGTCGGGTTAGTTGTATTTACACGTTTGTTGCAACACAATATTAGGGGTGGCAATCTTGACCCAACGGGCCGAACAATTAAATGGATTTATTGTAAAAAACTAAGATATAGCATAATTTTTTTTAAAAAAATGAAAATTTATAAAACGGTGTATTAAAAAATTTGTTCTTTGAAAAAAATTTCAAGATTATATAAAATTTATGACTTTTGGTCGTCAACCCGTTTGACCCATTTACTTGAACGAGCTCAAAGTGCAACCCTTACAACACATGGATGAACCTACTAGTTTATAACCAAATTTACAACAAACAACCCAATAAAGATAAACAAACAACCAATATATATTTTGATTCGAAAAACATATCTCACCAACCAAAAATTCTACAAAAGAAACTTCAAACGTCAATATCTCCTAATTTAAGCCTTGAGTCATGTTCTCCAAGACCGCAGATTCATAATCTTGAATTTGCGTTTAGTTAACGAAAACTAGTCATTTTTCAATTTCAGTTTTCAGAAGGAAAAAAAAATGGATTTCTATAAAAAGTGAAAACTTGTTTAGATGATAAAGTTTAGTTTTAAGGATAAAATAAAGATGGGTGATTATAAAATTAAAAAAATAGGATGAGTTATAGAAAAGTAAGAGATAGAAAAAAAGTATTATAAAGAAATATACGGTGGGTAATGAAAAAGTAAGAGAGAATATGAAAAGTGGTATTTTCGAAAAGTAAAATTGAAATTTTATAAAAATTGTTGTTAAGTAAACAAGTTTTCATATTCTAGAAAAGTGAGATGTAAATTTTGAAAATTTTCGATAACCTAACACATCCAACCTCTTGTTCAAATTTTGCATCAATGAAACAATTTTAAAAGGGAAAAATTTTATAAATTTTTATAAAGTATACATTTTTTTTCAATCAACTCACCCATTCATTTTTATTGCTTGACAATACTCTCTTAACCAACTAAAGCTCGTTAATTTTTATTAAAAATATCCACATACTAACCGGTCATATTTATTTATAAAAATAAAAATATAATAGTTATTATATTTAGTAAACTATTTTTATATGTTTTATATAATTAATATTTTAATTTTTAATTCATATACATTTATGTAAATAATTTTTTAATAAGATAAACTTTGTTTAGGGACTTAAATATTCGGAAAAAAAAAAATTCAGTGACTTAATCAATATTGCATGAAAGTCCGTGAGATTTTTTAATATTAGCCATTTTTTTAAGTCAAGTCACCCATTCATTTTTATTGCTTGACAAGCCTCTTAACCAACTAAAGCTCCTTGTCATATTTATTTATAAACCTAAAAAAATAATAGTGATTATATTTAGTAAACTATTTTTTTGAAATAATTAATATTTTAATTTTTAGTTCATATACATTTATGTAAATAATTTATAATAAGTCAAAAATAATTTATAATAAGTCAACGTGTTGGTGAATAAACTAGTATTCTTAAAAAATATAACAATTTAAATAGTTCGACATAAGAAACACTCCTACAAATAAATCTTGGGATTACCAAAAAATAAAAAAAAAAAAAAATGAATATTAAAATGAAAATTAAAAAAAAATCATTACATCGTTTTCACATAATCACATCAATAAATCCATTCACATGAATACATACACAGAAACAAAAAGCCTATTTTCACGAAACATTCAAACAAAGACCAAGTAAAGAAAGCAATTGTGTTTACACGTCTACAACACTCAAAACAACGTCGTTTTCGGTCTCGGTCTCGGTCTCTCGGTTTCCATCCCGAGCTTGCATCGTGTACGTTTGCTTGCGGTTTTCGAATTTACAACAATCTCGAAATAAATAATAAAATTTAACCTGTTTTACAGTAAAAAAAAAAAAAAAAGGAAATTTCTATAAAATAAATGAGTTAAAAACATGTTGAATGACCAAAACTTAGTTTGTTTTTCTGGGCTTTATCTTCATGGTGTTTATCTGCTCCAGAACCTCAACCACTTCTTTCATGGCAGGCCGTTTTCGGGGTTCAGACTCGAGGCAATGAAGAACGAGTTGAGCGAATAGCATTGCCACCTTGCTTGAATATTGCCCTTCTATCCGTGCATCCATTATCGACTTTATCTTCTTCCTGTTTGGAAGCAACGGTTTTGCCCACTCGACAAGGTTGCTTTGTGGTCCGGGCCGTTTTGAGTCGAGTGCTCGTAATCCGCTCATCATCTCAAGGAGCACGACGCCAAACCCATAAACATCACTTTTCACGTACAAATGGCCTGCGATTTCGGTGTAATACTATCATGTATGTGCTTGGAATGCACTTGGTTGAAAGGGCTAATAACTTATTTATGCAACCAACTTACAACTTTTTACCTATTTATGCAATGAAATTCGTTATTTACCGATTTATACGGTCATTTTTCATTTTGTTACCAACATTCGTACCGTTTTGTCATTAATTTGTAATAAAATTTAGGGTTTATTATGAAAAAAACCAACATGTTTTCACGTTTTTTGCATTTTCATCCCTCCATGTTATTTTTTTCCACAAAAGTCTTCAAGCTAATTATTTCTTTTTGGTTTAGTGAAATTTAGACATTAGACCCTGGTTATAATTAGTGAACCGGGTTTTTAAATAATGCAAAACCGAGTTGTAATGTCTAAATTTCACTAAACTAAAAAGAAAAAATTAACTTGAGAACTTTTATGAAAAAAAAATAAGATGGAGGGACGAAAACGCAAAAAATATGAAAACATGTTGGTTTTTTTCATAATAAACCCTAAAATCTATAATAAAATACATAAATTGTTAACAAATTGAAACATGATTGCATTAATTCATAATAAAATCCCTTATTCAATTTGGTGAAACTATGTCACCTTATGGTAAATCGTTTCCTTTGTTTAAAACTGGCACCTCTCTGTGGGTTAGTTGCAAGAAAAGGTAACATAGTTTCACCAAATTTTAATTTTAGGTACTAAAATATATTTTCATTTATAAAAAAGATACAAACTTTCATAAACCCTTCATTTAGATTAATATAACCAAAAAAATGATGATATACCATTGATGTGGCATTGCAAGAAAAGAAATACTTTAACATCCTAAATTGAATTATTGAGAGAGTATATTGCATTTTATGCAAATTGCCCCTCTTGTTATTATTATAAACTTATAACATAAAGTCTTCAAAGTTGATTTTAACAACAAAATCCAAATTTGATATATAAACCGAAAGTACATTACATATTAAAGCAATTAACCCTTGAACGATAAAATAATATAAGTGTGCAGAGTCAACCAACCCGACGCTACGGTCATGTCCTAAAAGTTTGCTTATTTTCCGGCCAAGTGCCAACCTACTTGACACAAGTGTAGGATATAACTCTCGATCTATCGGAGGTCTTTCTGGTTGAGATGATTTTGGTCAACAAGATTCACCTAAATTTGGAGACTAATTTGTTTACTTCTTAATGGAATCAATAAAAAGTCACTCAAAAGTAAAATGACTTTTTAATGGTTCCATTAAGAGGTAAACAAACAGGCCTAAAAGTCAATTCTAGAAAAAATATCTCTAATGGTCATCAGAGAAGTGTGGGTATTTGACTAATAGTCAAAACATTTCTATAAATATGCTACTGAAATCAATTGTTGCAACCACATGATGAAGAATATAATAGAGAAAAAACATAGGGGGAAAACTGGGAGAATTTCTCAAAATAGCAAACAACTTTCTTCTTTTTTCTTATTATAGCAATCTCGTAAATTTTGTCCCAAACAAAGGAATCAACTCTTTGTTCATTCCCGATTATAGCATCGGTAAACAACAATAGTTAACCAGTAAAAAAATGTTATACTTAGTGTTTATTGTTAGAAATAACAACCTACTTTTTATTTTATTTTTCTTATTATGACAATTAGTTTTATTTTTTACCTTTTAATATATTGTTTAAAATAACAATCTACATGTTGTTTACCGGTTAAATGCTATAATCGGGAGTAAACCAAGAGTTGATTCCATTATTCGGTATAAAATTGACGAGATTGCTATAATAAGAAAAAAGAGAAAAGTTGCTTGCTATTTTGAGCAATTCCTCCAAAAAGAAATGTAGCATTGAAATCAAACTATAAAACTTGTATAAAACTTTGGGATGTGAAAAAGCCAAGACTAAACTACAAAACAAATGAACCAGTACGATATGGTTCGGTTCTCGATTTTGATCTTCTTTGATCATCGCACATTCTTGATCAAAATAAAATATAAAACGTTTCGGCTAGCTAAATCAGTGCAAAAATATTCATGTTTTCTAAGTACAAGGTATTTTTAGGATTTTATTTTCAGGCAGGATGGTTGTTATGATACAAAATACTAATTACCGGACCTTATTTCTATTATCATCAACATCAAGAAGTGTAAAGTATGTTGCTATTTTACGCATTTACCCACATAGAAAAACAATAATATTTCAAAATGAGATGTCACCTGTAGCAATGTACTCCGGAGCAGCGTAACCGTATGTCCCCATAACCCTTGTTGTTACGTGTGACATTTCGCCTGAAGGACCCAATTTTGCTAACCCAAAATCCGATATTTTCGCGTTGTAACTCTGAAAATAGTCAAAAATTAATAAGTAAATCAAGATCAATATTTTATTTAAAAAAAAAAAAAACACAGAAAAATAAAGAAAGCATTATTTTACATATAACTCTCACCCCATCAAGCAAGATATTAGAAGCCTTGATATCCCTATAAATAACATGTTCATCGGAACTGTGTAAGAAAGCTAGTCCTCGAGCTGCACCTATGGCTATTTTGAGCCGTAGGTCCCAAGAAAGAGGTTGAACCGCCGAGTTTCCTGCACAACCGAACGAGTTTCAGCAATCAGGTATATACCCTTTTCATGTGGATCGTACTCGCATAGTTTTTTCACCATGTTTGAGTCCGTACGTCTAAACAGATGGTTTTCTAAGCTCCCTTTTTGCATGAACTCGTATACAAGTAGAAGGTCTTTATCCTCCCGACAATACCCGAGAAGCTTGACCACGTTTGGATGCGAAAGCCGTCCCAAGAAGTTCACTTCTGACTGCAATTTAATTTATAACAAAATTCATTTAAATCAACCAAAGTCAAAACAATAGTGAAATAGCATAAGATTTAAAAAAGAAACAAACTATCTACTCCCATTCTTACCGAATCACACGAGTAATGAAAGAGAAAAATGCAATAAATAGCAACATGCTTTCACGTTGTTTCTAATTTGATCACTTAAGTTTAATTATGTTGTTATGAAAAGGAAAAGTGACATCTAATAGCAATGTATTTTTCTCTTTGTATACATTTATGTTGTATACTTTTCTTTGTGTATATTTAGTACTTAAACTTTTCATAAGTGTTCCAATTTGGTAGCTGAAATGTATAATCTCAAAAGTACATAGCTATTAGACGCCATTTTATAGGCTATTTGACTACCTAGTTAGAACGCTTTTGAAAGCTTGAGTATTAAGTGCGAAAAAGAAAGTACGTAGCTATTAGGCACCATTTTCCTATGTAAAGACCATTCAACTTTAAGAAATTGTTAATAAAACTATCCAACCTTGAAAGTCATTACAAAAGTAATCCATGCACATGTCTAGTCAAATTAAATTACAAACAAAAGCTGTGGCTTTTATGAGGATATTTGAAGTCTAATGACCACATTAGAAATGAATTATAAGTACATTGCTATTTATCTCGATTTGCCTGTCGACGTTACCAATCTTATCGATTTTACACATTTTATCTTCAAATTACTACAAAATGAAAGCTAAATCATCTTGATTGCTTACGAATTTAGAGGGTGTTTGGTTTTGCGTTATGATTATGAATGAGATTATTAGCTTATTACGTTACAATAACGTAAATAATTAATTTAAAGTGTTTGGATTGCATACGCTAATAAGTGCTTATTTGCGTTTAGAGTTAATCTAACCACACTTTTTTTATAAGTTAAAAATTGTAGCTTATTTGCTTAATAAGTGATTGTTTGGTCATTTTACATATTAAAACGCCAATCCAAACACTTTAAAAATTGATTATTTGACAATTACGATAGCAAACAGCAGAAGCTAAACCAAACACTACATTTCCGGCAGCACTTTTTGTTACAGCTATTATCTGATTATTGGTTTCCAGAACGCTACAGCACTTTTTCAAACGCAAATCCAAACACCCTCTTAGTATCAAGTGAGAATGCAATTTATCCGAATATCATGATTTGGCACATAAGCATGGTTAGTGGTTTTAACCGTCACAATCTATATTTTACCTATTATACCCTTAGCGGTTATTACCGTTTGTTCTCACTATTCTCATAGCTAATTGCATTCTCACCGGATCCAACAATTCAATCTTCGTGTAATTCGTGACCAAAAACAAGAACCAAATTCGAAACACCAAAAGATCAAATGAATTCCAATACTAACCTGCCATTCTTGAAACCCTTGAACACTTTCATGATTCAATTTCTTGATGGCAACCATTAATCCAGTACCTTGTTTGGAGGGCAATAATGTCTTTTCCTCCACCCAACCCTTGTACACAGTTCCAAAACCTCCAACTCCCAAAACCATATCAGACTTGAAATTTTTAGTACAAGTCTTTAAATCCGAAAAAGTATAAACCTTTAAATCCGCCGCCGGCAACACCTCACCGTTCGGTGAAGCATCATCCCAAAACCGACCATGGCCGCCGGCGCTACTACTCGTCGCCGATATCCCAACATCATTACTCGTACTAATTGATGTCCCTAATAATAAAATTATACAAATTCCCAAATTAGTTAAAAACTAGAAACTTATCCTGCGCTAATAATCGAACAAAACTGATGCCTAAAACAATCAAACTTTCCAAATTATACAAATTCCCCAAATCGGCAAACTACCTAAACCATAAAATTGACAAAATTGACGAAAATTAACAAAACCCCATTTGAGAAATAATCATAAACGATGAAATAGAATGAACCTGTAGTTGAAGAACGTCGGGTATTTGTGCTTGGATTGGTTGAAATGGTGGGATTAGGATCGCCGGCAGAAGTAGAAGTAGCAGTAGAAACGGGAAAACAATTTCCCATTATTGATGAAGAAAAAATCCAGATGCTATAATGATGAATCCATAATCGAAATTTTAGATAGTTGAAGTCTTTGATTTGTGCCAAACTTTGGAGAGATTACAAATTTGAAAGTTGGTTTGTGTGTGTGATTTGGTTGGACTTTTGATGGATATTTAAACAGTCATAGAATATGGGGATTTTCCAGGAAAAATAGTTTGTTGTTTCTTGGTGTGTGACTGTGTGTATGGATCTATGTGTTTCCATTTGCTTAATTGTTTTTTTTTTTTTTTTTTTTTTTTTGAAAGACATATGTTAATGGTTAGTTATTAGAATCATTGTTAGATATCTTGAGAGTAAGGACTAAACCTTACACCTCTACCTAAGAAGAAACGCTCATTGACAAGACTCAAACTTAAGACCTCAACCAAGGGATCCTCTCTCACCTTTAGTGGTGACCACACTTTTAGATTTTATAATTGAAGCAAATTGTTGTTTGAGATTTTAAATGGATAAAATACAAAAAATTACATAATTTATTGATTAATATCAGTTTAGTTAAACTGGCTGGTAACTGTAGACTCTAATGCTAAACGGATTTAGTTAAAAAAAAACTAAAGAAGTTACCTTTAAGAAAAGTTGTATATTTTTATATTTTTGTTGGTGTATTTTGTCAGTCAACTTTTACTTTCATCTACATTTTTTTATCATATTTACTTACATTTTTTTTCTTGAAAAAATTGTATAAGAAATGAAATTAGAACAAAATCTTTAAAAACATAAATATGTATTAGTATTTTTTGATATATACTCGTTAAAAATAATGTATAATTTAAAGAACATATTTACAACCTAATAGTGTGTTTGGTTATTGTGATACAATCTCAAGAAATTTAAAAGCGTTGTGTTTGGTTATTGTGATACAATCTCAAGAAATTTAAAAACGTTTGACTCACGATCGTATACGAATATTGAAAATGCAAAGAAAATACATTAAAATGTCTAAAATTTACGTAAATTCAATTAAATTATAAGGTTAAATTAATTTGACCTTTATTGTCATCTGTAAAATAATTTAGATTCAAACATTTTATAACACACATCTTTATCTAAAACATTAAACAACCTATGGTCTATCACAACTTACCAAACACTTTAAGGTCATGTTTGTTTTTTTTTAAATATCTTCGAAACTCTTATGTCTGTGAATTCGAAGACGTGGAAAGATGTTTTATATGGAAGTGCATTTGTTTTCTTTCGTCTGTCCACGTCTGCAAAAGTATTTATATGGAAGTACGTTTGTTTTTTTCCAGACTAATTAAACAAATAAGGTATTTAATTCTAATTTCTTTAATTTTCACTTTACGAAAGCAGTATTTTAAAAATACCATTTTTTAAATTTAAATTTAAATAAAGACAAACTCTCAAATGTTGATTTTAGAACTATCTTCAAACTATTGGAATTTTAAGTTTGATTTAATATAAAATTAATTTTAAGTTTTATAAAAAAAAATTATAATATTTCATTTAATTAGTATTAATATTAATTAATTTCATATATATAGGCATATAGACTTAACCTTGGCTTTATAGTATCCCGTCATAACTTTACGTGAATAAACTAAATACCAAATTCCATATGATGCACTCCGTTGACGTGACGTAAAATAGTTTATAAATACATTTTATTGTTTAAAAAAAATTAATATCTAAATTCATAAACAGAGTGAATTGCATTATGGTCCCTATGATTTGATCCAACTTACGAAACTCGGAGTTTTTTATTTTCATTTTTGCTTTCACATACTGCCCAGGACCCAACAGCCAATGGGACCCAAATTTTTTTTTTCTTTAATACCTAGACTAATACTAGTAGTTTACTTATTTTGCTAATCGTTTGATTGTGATATTTACGTACATATTTACACGGTTGTTTCCTTTAATCTTTAAATGTTGTATATACATACACGTTTAGAGGCCCTTTTTTAAATTTTGGCCCCGGGCCCCAAAAACGATAGGAACGACCCTGCATTTGGTACCTCGTCTGTCAAACTTAACAGATAAAGCGATATAATTATAAAAGTGACCATATTACCTTTTTGTTTTTTATCCCTTAAATTTTTAATTAATTTCATTTTTAATCTTTTAAGCAAATTAACTTTTTTGATGTATTATTTATTAAAGCTTTTTATTATGTTAATTAAGTTCGTATAATGTTTAAAATGTTTTCTTTCTTATTTTTTAAAGATGCTCTCTAGACATCTTTTTTTCTTCACTCGGTACAAGGTTTAAAGACAATAGAGATGACAAATGTTGACTTTAATATCCCAGAAAGTTGTCTCTGTTGCCCTTAATAGGTTACCCCTATGTTAGGGTTGTTCATTGACGATTAACCGAACCGAAAACTAGTTTCGGACTGCTAAACGGACATATCAGTTCCTTGATTTTACGAACGTAAACCTAAATTGAAATAATTCGTTAACCGGTTTTTTCGGTTCGGTTATTCGGTTAACCAATTGAATGTTTTCTAATTAGTAAATTAAATTTGTAATTAAAAAACTCCAACAATTGAAGTATGTTAGTATTAACTTTAAATCTTTAATGTATAAAATATTTTAAAGGAAAAATTATTGGTTGAATTAATAAATTCATGAAATTATTACGAGTAATGATCACGAAAGAATAATTTTAAATATTATAAAATTAGTCGTGTATTTGACTTTATATTGTTTGACTCTTTGTTATTGATATTTAAGACCCTTCTTGTTTCTTCGTTCTTTAACAAATAGTCCTTTGACTATTAGCATGATACCAATAAAGCCCTTATTTCTTTTCACAAAGAAGTTAAAATTTTATTGTGTCCATAAAAAGTTAGATATAATAGAATTTATTAAAAGTAATAAAAATTTATAATATGCATATTTTTAAATTTTGTGAAAGCCAATACTTGCATTGAAGTTTTAAAAAGTAACTAAAATTGGATAACTGACGTTGTGTTCTTAAACTTTTTCATAAACTGGGAGGAAAAGAAAGGAAAACGAAGGAAGGGAATGGAAAGAAAAGTAATGGACTAACGGTGAAGGAGAGACAGATTGGAGAACGTTTTTAAGAAGCCACACTCACAACACCTCATTTTCTTCTGAATATGACAGATAGAATTAAAGGTGATTTATAATGTTATATGCATCCCCTACCGCCTTCGTCAAAAGTCATTTGGGAGCATGTTTGTGTTCAAGTTTCCTTCCATTTCTCCTCGTTTTCTTTCCAAATCAAATCATTGGGAACACAAGCGTCGACACTTGTATTAGACTGGTTAAATTTGAAATTATTATGGTGACCATTTCAAATAATTTGATCATGCTGAGACGTTTACGATATATGTAGTTTTAGAAGTTAAAGTAGAGAGAGTTGGTGGGTATTATGCATAATCTCTTATTAAAGTTAAAACAGTCATGATCAAGTGCAGTTTGATCACCATAAAAGAATTTGCTAATGAACTAATCAAGAGGTGAAAATTGGTTTTATGGTTTTATGACTTTTCATATGTATATATTGGGATTCAATTGAAAATTTATATGCATCTAGAAACCTCTAGGAACTTTTGTGTACCTAAAAATCCATCAAGGGTATCAAGTGCGCACTAAGGGCATTTAAGTAATATTTTAATTATTTTTTTAATGGTTAAATGATAATTAAGAGATTTAAATTAAGCAACTAAATAATCAGATTAAACCACTATCTAATTATATCTCCCCCTTTCTCTCTATCAATCTTCTCTCATCTCTCCCTCTCTCTCGGCCGCATGGTAACAACTACCATCACCACCGCCCGACCGGTGGCCAGTGCCACCACCAATGGGTGCGTTCATGTCCACCTCCAAAACCCGCTCATGTATTTTAGATTGACCCGTCATCCAATTTCAACCCATATAACCCGTTATTATTATAAAAAATTAAAATATTTTATTATTAGTATTCTTATGATTTATTATTTATTATCATTCAACCGAACCAATTCAAATTTGTTTCTACAATATTACGACTTATATTGAATTTTATTGACAAATGAATTATTTTGTGGAAAGAATATATCAATGTTGGAATTTTAAAAAATAAACAATTTAAGTAATAAGATTCAAGAAGACAGTTATGGTTGATGAATATTTTTATTAACATTAATAAACAATTCTTGCAATCATTCTATTGTAATAAAATATATATTCTAAAAATAAATATAATAGAGCTTTTTTTAAGTAGTAAAAATGTATCTGCAGATTCAAAGAAATTCTTTTTTATAAAACAAATTCCCCCAAAATTTATCAGTTTATTATAAACCAAACTTTGTACATGAAATAAATACATGACAATATGAATTAATATATTATATTTCAAGTCAAAGATATGTTGTATACGAAGACAAGTCCAAATTGATCTATTAGCCTTATCCAATTAATTAATAAAAAAACTTTTGGTCGAACTACAACAATTAGCAATATACTTCTACTTTGTGTTCTTGAAACTTTTTGAACAGTGGAAAAGAATGAAAATAAAGGAAAATCAATAAAAGTAAAATAAGTTTATGTTCTTTTTGGTTCTTTAGGATGGAAAGGAAATGACACGGAATGAAATTGTTGTGTTTTTTACTCTAAAATTTTCCTCCCAAAAGTAGAGGGAAACCAAGGGGAAAAAATATCTATTTTATTTCTTTTACTTTTCTTTCATTTGTTTTCTTTCCACCTTGAGAACGCAGTGTTAAATAATATTAAATTCTTATGTTTATATCTTTATATTTTAATATAAAATAATATTATTTGACATGTAACACGTTCTCGTCAAATTATTATTAACCTAATCTAGTTTAAATCTAACTCTTATGATACTTATCTACCTTTTGAATCAAAAAAATATTTATGTGTCAACATATCTATATATATATATATATATATATATATATATATATATATATATATATATATATATATATATATATATATATTAAAAATAAGGGATATTTGCGCAAAAAACCACCAACTTGTCAGTTTTTGTGATTAAAACCCAAAACCATTTTTCGTTGCATAGAAAATCCGAACTAACTAAAAACCAGTAAATCAGGTTTTATCAATGGGTAATAAGTTGAAACCAGTTATTAATCTACGTTGACCGGTAAATAACCTACGGGGAATAAATTTTAACCGTTGAAACCGGTTGCCAAGTATTACACACCATTTAAACCCCTGTTATTAACTTTAATTGTAATTATTAAACGAGATTAAATCATCAACAGGGGTTTAAATGATGTGTAATATTTGGCAACCGATTTCAACAATTAAAATTTATTCAACGTAGGTTATTTACCGGTCCATGTAGGATAAATAACCGGTTTCAACCGGTTACCCATTGGTAAAACATTGATTTACTGATATTTAGTTAGTTCGGAGTTTTCTATGCAACGAAAAATGGTTTGGGGTTTTAATCACAAAAAAAACATACAAGTTGGTGGTTTTTTGCGCAATTATCCTAAAAATAAATACAAGTTGTATATAAATGTGTTTAAGCTTACCACGGATCCACTTCTTATCTATCCATGAGACATACATACCAGATCAGCTAGCCAGAGTTTATCTATATGAGATAGTAACCAGACATGGTGTTCCATCTTCTATTGTGTTTGACAGGGACGCATGATTTCCTTCAAACTTCAGGTAGAGCATACAGAGAAAGTTAGGAACTCGAGTATAGATGAGCACAACCTACCGTCACCACTCAGTTGGCCAATCAGAGCGCGTGATTTATATGATGGTGAACATGTTGCAAGCAGGTGTCTAAATTTCAATAAACCAAAAAAGAAAAAATTAAATTAAGAACTTTTATGAAAAAAAAAAATAACATAGTGAGACGAAAATGCAAAAAACGTAAAAACATGTTGGTTTTTCTCGTAATAAACCCTAACTCATTTGTGGTGATTGGGGATTTAGGGTGCATTTGTTGCTTTTATTTTTAGGGTTGAAGTAATACAATTTGTTGGCGTTATTTTTAAGTTTGGTGGCTATAAAATCTTTTTTTTCATGTAAAAAAAAAAAAAAAGATTTCAAGATTATTAAAATATTTATTATTTTATTAATCATGACTATATAATAAAAACACGATTTTTATAATATTATCTTACACGTTATTAATACATATTATACTCATGTTCAAGCATTGACGGCTTGACACTTCCCATCTTGGTTATTCTTGGTGAGTATTTTTTCTCATTTCTCATTGTTCTTTTAATTAATGGTTTAATTAAATGATTATTTTTATTGTTTGTATTTTTATTTCATTGTATTTTAATCCTTTTTATGTTTTTTTAGAATGAAACATATTATCATATTATATCTACTTTGGGTATGTTTGGCAAAACTAGCTGTAGTTTTGTGTTTTTAAAAGAGGTAGAATTTTAGTAGTTGAGGATTTTAGTTTTATAAATATGTTTGGTAAAAGTAGTTGTAGCTTTAGTTTTTAGTATTAAATTACGTAAAAGGACATTGATATTAATCAAAAGTAGTAGTTTATGATTTATAGGAAATTAAAAAAGTAAATATGTTTGACTAAAAGCTCCAGAGCTTTTCAAACGTTACTTCTACTAGCGTTTTGTAAAAGAACTTATTTTTTAGAAAATGAAAGTTCTATGTTTCCTTCCAAACAAAGTTTTTAATTTTTGGTAGAGCTTATTAAAAACAAAAGCTCTTAAAAGCTCTCTACCAAACGTAGTCTTTATTGTTTGTTGTTTCATTTTATTTTTTCCTGTTCTAGTTAAAAGAAGTTTTATTAGTTCATACTTTTTATGTTCTTTTTTTAGTTTCTATGTTTTGATTAATGTTTTTATTTTTTAACTCTTTGATCTAATTCTTAATAATATTAATGAGTAAATTACATAAACGGTCAATAAAATTTGAAGTTTTTAGTTAATAAAATTACATAAGTTTGATGGGTTTTAGTTAATAAAATTTAAAGTTTTTAGTAAGTTTTAGTTTATTTAATAAAAATTGAAGTTTTTAGTTATGTTTGAATAAGTTTTTAATAAAATAAAATGTTTGAATAAAATTTAGTTACAAAAAAGTGTTTGATGGAAATTTTTAAAAAATATTAAGAACCGGTTTGACCGGTTTTCCAACCCGAACCGGTTACAACCTTACCCCATCAGTTGGGTTCGGTTTGAGTTTTTCCCTCAGAACCGGTTTTTAGCCCAAACCGATTTTTGACACAAACCGGTTCGGTTTTCAAACTTGAACCGAAAACCAGTCAAAACCGATTTTGTACACATTTACTTTTGGTACACTACATTTTATATATATACATAATTCTATAAACACATGTATAACATGGGTATAAATTTAAAAAATTAATTCATTAATATTGTAGGATTTTTTTTATTAAATTTATAATATCTACTTAAACAAGATAATATACTTAAATATAAATATAATTTCAAATTCAAATTTAGTTTTGAGTTTTATATTATATAAGATTTAAATTTGATCATACCATTCATACATATATATTGTTTTTTATATAGAGTAATTATAGATTTTGAAAATATAATTTACAAATAACGATAGAAGATGATGCGACATTGCAATAGCAAATAACGATACATGACAGATTAGTTATTTTTAATGGTATTTGAAGATTCTGATTAAAAAAGAAAACCGTTATGAGCTGTTGAATGTGGAGAAGCTCTTGTGGACCCGTTTTATTCTTTGCAGGGAAAGAGTCAAATAGATGAATCTAGTATGGAGTAATAACAACAGGATTATTTTTTTTTAAGTTTTATTATTAATTTTTACGTTTTCATCCCTGTCTAATAAACTTAAGAAAGTATATAAATAGGATTACAATTTTTTACATTTTCATCCCTTAGAGTTAATATTTTCTAAAAAAAAAATCCTCAAATTAGTTTTCGTTTTCTAGTTTCATAAAATTTGACTATTAACACCAGGTTATAATTGATCAATCAAGTTTTTAAAAACTGAAAAAAAAAAAAATTTTCAATAGCTAAATTTCACTAAGTCAGAAATAAAATTAACTTGATAATTTTTTTAAGAAAAAATAACATGAAAAGACTAAAACATCAAAAATGAAAAAACATGTTGCAGTTTTTTTTATAATCCTACTTAATTTCTACTTACTTTGATCCATTGTTGTCAAAAGATCAAATCAATAAACATATTAAAAATTTAATGGTTTTAATAATTTATTTATCACTGAAATGTTCATCATATCATAATGTTATTTACTTTTTTATCGGATTGGTTTCAGCATCAGTGTGTCTCAAGTAGATACACTGAAATGATTATATATATATATATATATGTGTGTGTGTGTGTGTGTGTGTTGAGGATAAAATGAGGACAATAAGAACCATTGGAATTGTTTGAAATTGTGAATCAACCAATAGAATGAAGTTGACAATTTTGTAATTAAATAGACTTTTGTACAACATCGACAACCTTTCGATGGTAAAATAGTCATTTGTGCACCCTCCTTATTTTTTACAAATATACGAATTTAACGAGGTGGGTTTCAGTTTTTTAAACCATTTTGGGGGTGTGGGCGATTCACGACGGAGAGTGAGGAGGTGGGCGATTCACGACAACAAGGCTAGTGGTTCACGGTGCCGGAGAGTGGTTCACGGCGGAGGCAAGTGGTTCAAGGCTGGTGGTTCACTAAGAACAGTTGATTCACGGCGAAAACCGGTGGTTCACTACGAACATTGATATGTTATAGTGGTTTTTTAAAGGTAAAATATACTTGTTTTTAAAGGGGATATTTTCTTTTTTTTATTTATCTTTTGTTTAATAAAATATGTATTCTTTGAAATTTTTTTATAAACTTTCATTAAAAAACATGATGACACTTTCTTTAAATATTTTTATATTTTCTAAACTCAAAAATAACAACTTTTTAAACAATTTTGTACTTTTAAAAATAATACTTTCTAACACTTCTATATAATTAACATTTTAACCATCCAACTTTCAAATTTGTCTCATTTAGCCACTAAACTATTTTTTTGTCCTGATTTAACCACTAAACTTTTGCTAGATATTCTATTTTGGGAAAAACGAATAAAACTAATTTCTAAATAAATATAAAATATGATAGTTTAATGGTCAAATCATGACAATTTTCAATGATTAAATCAGTAAAAAGAAAGTTTAGTGACTAAATATGTATACAAAAATTAGTTTAGTGGCTAAATCGAGACAAAAAAATATTTTAATAGCTAAATCAAAAAAATGTAAAAGTTAGATGGTTAAAATGACACTTAACCCTTTATTTTTTTCTCTTTGTTTCTTAACTTCCATAGAAAAATAAAATTTTCTTACTATTTCAATTTACATAACGCTATGATTTATAAATATTATTACAACCACATTTTTTACTATTTTTTATAACTGAAAAGTTATTGGTGATCTACTAAACATGTTTGATCATACCAGTTACTATTATTGATAAAAAAATAAAAAATATTTACTATAAACGATAAAACAACACTCAATGTAAATGAGAAAAAACAAATAATATTACTATAAATGATAAAAATGACAGATTTTGTTACTATTTTTGGTTATTTACCCTTCATTTTATTTAAGAATTGACAATGTCATATAAATAACCGGCTATTTGTTATAATCATAATATTTCAAAATTAAATAGTTATAATTGATAAAATTTTATAGTTAGTTACCATAATTGTAAAAATTAAAATGTAATTGCTATTATTAATAAAAGCTAAAATGGGTTGCTATAATAAAAGATTTTAACAAAAATATTGTTATTTATTGTAATTAACCTTATATTGTATTAGAAACAAAAATGTTGACAATTGGCAATGTCAAGAAATTTAGGTATAACAATAAGTCATTCCAAGTAAAATTAAAGTATCATTGTCATTTAGTTCATTTGGTATAAGAGTGATATGTAAGTGTAAAATTACGGATCCGACTTCCGTGGGAGTAAGTTTGAATTTAGGTGGTGAAAGTAAGTCTGAAAGTTCCCAATTCCGGCAAATGAGTAGTTTAAAACTAGAACATGTTTTAGAGATCAGATACAATTAAGATAGTAGACATAAAATTATACAAGGCCTAAGTTAGTTTGCTGTTAGAAAAAAAGTAAATTAAAAGTGAAAATACATTTCTAGAAAAAAATAAAAGAATTCCAAAAGTTGCAACACAATTAAAAGTCAAATTAATATTTTTGTAAGAGTAATTGTCACAAATTCAACAAGACATGTTTCCAAAAAACAAACAACCAACAAAGTCATATAATACATTGTATATGCAGAAAATGAACAAGAAAAATATGTGCATGAATTGTTTGTCATAACATAAAGTTTTTTTCCCCTTATCTTAATGTCATTAAAAATAATTGTAGAGAAATATGAAGTCAAACAATGAAAAATATGAAGAATCACTAGTTTGTCAATTACCACATTTCCTTGTGGAAGTCAAGTCAAACTTATGTTATTATATTTAAGGGTTAATATTGAAAAACCCTAATTTTTTTTATTTTTATGATTAAGTCCCTAAATTTTTTTCCTTACTGTTTAAGTCACTAAACTATTTTTTTATTTTTCAAAAGGGTAAACTTGACCTGGTTACCAAACAAGTTTCTTTAGTTTTTTCACTTGATTATTTGAGACAAATTATATCGATAATTTTGATGTTTATTACTTTCATGACTTAAAATGTCAATTGATAGATATATATATATATATATATATATATATATATATAGATTGGGGTTCAATTGAGAACTTTTATGCATCGAGGCACCTCGAGGCACTTTTGTGCATCGGATAATCCACCAAGGGTGCACAAAGGGCATTTAGGGAATACTAAAGACATGATAATTAATTTATTTCTAAAAATCATTAAATGATAATTAGGAGTTACATTTTGAATTAAAATCTCATATTAACTACATTCCTCATTTTCATCCTTATTTCTCTCTCTCTCTCTCTCTCTCTCTCTCTATCTATATATATATATATATATATATATATATATATATATATATATATATATATATATATATCTCTATAATCGTGTTCTTCATGATTTCTTTAGATGATGATGATTTGAAGACGAAGATTAACGATGAACAACGATGATGATGAACATGAACAAGAGAGGTAACCGATGATAATTATGAAGAACATGATGCATAGATGGATGATGAACGATGAATAATGATAATGCATAGATGGATGATGAACAATGACAATGCATAGATGGATGATGAACGATGAACAACAGAAAATGATGATGCATAAATGGATGATGAACAATGACGATACATAGATGAATAATGAACAAGTTGAACATATTGCATAACTGAATGAATATTATGAACGACAAACACAATGCATAAAAGAATGATGAACAAGTTGAACATGATGCATAAATGAATTTGTGTATTTTTTTTTGTTAAATGCGTTTTTTTTAACACAATGCATAGATAAACACGATTAACGATGAAATGCATCGATCTCTATCATCTTTTTTGAATTTGTGTAATTTTTTAAAATTTGGAAATGTATCGATTGAATTTATTTAGCATTTATTATTTGATTATTTGTTGAAATATTAAATTTAATGAGGTATGCACATTCCCCAAAATGCCCTTCTTTCTTTGTTTCTATAATGCACAAGATGCATAAATTGTCCAACTATTTACCCTTTTGCCATTAATCTAATCCATACAATTTTTTGATCTAATGGATGATATAGGTACTTTTGTACCTCGATGCATAAAAGTGCTCAATTGAACCTCCCTCTATATATATATATATATATATATATATATATATATATATATATATATATATATATATATATATATATATATATATATATATATATATATATATATATCATATCATATCATAGAAAATGTTATAAAGTAGCTACGTCCTTTTAAGTTTGATTCTATTAGGTTATTATGTCTTTTATTTGTTTGTTTAGTAATTAAAAACTTTTCGATTGATAGATTTTATAAGTGTGACGATCAATGATCGATTCATTTTTTGGACTTTCTTTGTTTATTCACGGGACTGATTTTGTGAAATGTCATATTACAATTTATATTGTTACATTATAAATTAGTAATTATCAAAAAAAAATTTAAATATCTCCCCAAAACTTTCAAAGAAAACTCAACTTCCGATATAATTCCAACAAGACAACGCTAATAATATTGCATCGACCACCAAACCATGTGAAAAACGTACCGAATCCTTAATAGCATTAACTTTTGTATTCTTTTTTTATCATTTATAGCAATAACTTTTTTAAATTTTGTTACAAATAATAATACATATAAAAGGTGATGCTACTAATCATAAAAAAAATAAATAGTGTTGCTAAAAATGCATAAAATTAATTTTATATTTAACAATTAGTTCTTATTGATAACTATTAGACAAAACACACACACACACAAATATATATATATACATATATGATTCAGGTTCAAAAAGGTACATCTCGAAATCAAGTGCACCCGAAGACTCCAACCTTAAAAAACTTTTTTTAGTTTTTTTTTTCCTCATAACCATGTTTAAATTAATGGTATACACATGATATATGAATTTCACATATATTCTCACATTCTGTGTCCTTAAAAACTATGTGAATGTTCAATACATGTTTATATGAATGCTCATCCAAGTGAATGATCATTTATACCATTCACATAATATTTTTTTTATCATTCACAAAATTTATGATTTTGCTCATTTTGAAAAAAACTCTTATAATGTTGTCTTATACATGTCTATTAAAAAAAATATATGTGAATGATCATTCACATTAGGATACGCTGGAATCTCATAGGTACGCTGATTAACCTGATTCATATATATATATATATATATATATATATATATATATATATATATATATATATATATATATATATATATATATATATATATATATATAGGGGTGGGTTCAATGGAGAACCTTATGCATCGAAGAACCTTGAAGAACCACAATGCATCGCTAGAAAAACTGAAATGCATCACGTAGAAATCGATGCATCACGCGGGAATTTGATGCATCACGTGGAAATAATGATGCATTACGGGGGAATTGTGATGCATTTGTGGTGGTGCATGGAGGTTCTTCAAGGTTCTTCGATGCATGGAGGTTCTCCATTGAACTCACCTATATATATATATATATATATATATATATATATATATATATATATATATATATATATATATATATATATATATATATATATATATATATATAACCATAACTTTGTTTTTGGTCATCCCAAAGTGGACAAGTGAAAAATAAAGTCAAAAAAGTGAAATAAGCCTATAAAATAGTGTGTATATATATATAATATTAAAAAAAAAGTGCAAAAAAAAGAAGAAATTGAATTAATTGAAGTTTTTGTTTGACAATATGAGTCTCTTGTTTCAAAGTGGGAAACTCTCTATGAGTTTACATACACGAACAGTTTGTGGAATTGGGAACGAATATGAAGTCGTCTCATAGACAAAATAATTTGACTAAAAAAATTAATTGAAGATATGAAATGATTAAATTCGGTTTTATGAATGTAGAATTTCTCGTCCATTGTATCTAGTAGTAAATGTAACATCAACCAATAATTAATACATACACACATGTATAGGTTAAAATCATTGCAGAATCTAAATTTGATGCAAAACTCTATAACCATATATTTGATGATGGATGTTTAAATTTATAATGTTTATTCGATGTTGAATATATGAAATTTTAAAGTGAGAATTTCATATATGTCCCTCTAAAACTGCATAATATCATATATACCCAAGCCAAAAAAATAATTTCATATATATCCTTCTAAAACTTCATAATATCATATTTACCCAATTTAAAACTTTAATATCATATATACCCTTTCAAAATTTTAAATATATCCAAATTATTTATTTATTCTTTTTTAATTAAGAATCCTATTAATTTTAGAAAAGTTTAAACCCTGAAAATTATTTTTATTAGGCTAGTGACTTTTATACCCCTTCTTTTCCAAACATTAAGAAATTGCATGACAGTTCTGGAATCCCTTCTTTTCCAAACACCTTCATCGACAGAAGTAGGCATCGTTCAGCAACGAAAGATGAAACATATCCCTTCATCGATCAGCAGCAGTCATCGTTCAGCAGCAGTCATCGTTCAGCAGCACACAATCGTTCATAAACATCTCCCTTCATCGATTGACTCTGTTCCGTGTTTTCAATCAAGGTAACAGATTTTGAGTTTTGGGTCGAATGTGCTTCTGAGTTTTGTGTGTCAAATGTGATTGACTCTGTTCTCTTACTTGATTTCTAATCAATGTGTTGAATGTGATTCTGAGTTTTCCTCAGTTACTCGATTTTTCTCACTCGATTGGCTCTGTTCTCTTACTCGATTTCTTCTCTGAGTTTTGTGTTACTCGACAGAATAGTGATTCTGAATTTTCTTCTATGTTACTCGATTAATCAATAGAACAGTGAGCTTAATTGTGTTTTTAGATCATGACAGAATGGGTTTAATGAGTGGGTTTAAATGGATTTAATTGACAGAATGTGTTTTTGAGAAGCAACCTGTTCCTTTGGTGGATTGTATGTTTGAGAATCCAAGGTCATCCATCATCTTGATCTCAACAATATCTTCAGAATTGTTACTCTCATTGCTCCCAGTATCCATAGCATCCTTACCAAGATGTGTCTAGAATTGAAACGATAAAATCACCTTTTCCAACTTCATTGTATTTTTCTTTAAAAAAATAAACTAAGGATATCACAATAAATTCATTGATAACATGGACGACTTCCAACCAACACTTTGACCAACATCCTTCAATGTTATTCCTTGGAAAACCATAAAAATCTATTCTACAGGTACTGTCATGTCTTTTATGATGTTCTTGCTAAGAAACCTGGAAGTCTGTTGCAAACATGGTTTTGATCCTTGATGCCTTTACTCATTATGTATCAGAATAGGCTCTGATGAATGTTTACAACCTAACAGTTGGGTACGCTGGAATCTCATAGGTACGCTGATTAACCTGATATATATATATATATATATATATATATATATATATATATATATATATATATATATATATATATATATATATAACCATAACTTTGTTTTTGGTCATCCCAAAGTGGACAAGTGAAAAATAAAGTCAAAAAAGTGAAATAAGCCTATAAAATAGTGTGTATATATATATAATATTAAAAAAAAGTGCAAAAAAAAGAAGAAATTGAATTAATTGAAGTTTTTGTTTGACAATATGAGTCTCTTGTTTCAAAGTGGGAAACTCTCTATGAGTTTACATACACGAACAGTTTGTGGAATTGGGAACGAATATGAAGTCGTCTCATAGACAAAATAATTTGACTAAAAAAATTAATTGAAGATATGAAATGATCAAATTCGGTTTTATGAATGTAGAATCTCTCGTCCATTGTATCTAGTAGTAAATGTAACATCAACCAATAATTAATACATACAGATATATAGGGTTGAGATTACTGCAGATTTTAAAACTGGTGTATGCAAAACCATATATTTGATGTTGAATGTTCAGATTTATAACGTTTGTTCGATATCAAACATATAAAATTTACAAGATTCAATGTTGAATATACAATGTCGAATATTCAGTGGTGGATATTTAAAGGTCAATATTCAAAAATAAATTCGAAAAAAATAAAAAATATTAGTCACGTTTTAATGAGATCAAACTTCTTGTTGTTAAGGTATAATTTTTTTGTTTTAAAAATTAATAACTCTTATGTTATTTAATTTTATAAATTGATTCACTAATTTTGTATATTTATTCACTAATTTTGTATATTTATTCACTTATTATTGAATTTGTGATTCATTATTTATAAATTCAAAAACTAATGAATCAATGTAAAAAAGTAATGAATTGTTGATTTATTTAATTCAGAATTTATGATTCATTATTAATATATATATATATGCCAAATTTATATATATATATATATCATAGAAGTACCACATCTTTTGCATGGGTACCAGAGTTTTTTTTTTATATTTTGAATTTGGCATATATATACACACACACACACACAAACACACATAGGGGTGGGTTCAATGGAAAACCACTATGCACCTGAAAACTATGAAAACCTACGCATAACGTCCGATTTGGTGCATTTCATGAAAAATGCGGTGACATGATCGTAAATAAGGTGATGCATCACGCGGGATTTTGATGCATCACACGGGAAATTTGATGCATCACGCAGAAATTTGATACATTTGTGGTGGTACAGTGCGGTTTCACAAGTTTTCAGGTGCATTGTGGTTTTCCTATGAACCCCATATATATATATATATATATATATATATATATATATATATATATATATATATATATATATATATATATATGTATGTATATATGTATATATATTGAGGTTCAATTGAGAACTTTTATGCATCGAGAACCTCGAGAAACTTTTGTGCATCAGATAATCTACCAAGGGTGCACAAAGGACATTTAGAGAAAACTAATTATATGGTAATCAATTTATTCTAAAAATCATTAAAAGATAATTAGGAGTTACATCTTTAATTAAAATATCATATTAACTACATTCCTCATTTTTTCTCCATTTCTCTCTCTCTCTCTCTCTCTCTCTACATATATATATATATATATATATATATATATATATATATATATATATATATATATATATATATATATATATATATATAGATTGAGGTTCGATTGAGAACTTTCGTGCATCGAGACACCATTGAGAACTTTTGTGCATCGAACTATCTACCAAGGGTGCACAAAGGGCATTTAGGGGATATTAAATGTATAGAAATTATTTTTGAATTTAAATGTTTTTAAGATAATTAATAGCTAAATTTGGTATGAAAATCACCATTAACTTCTTTCCTAAAACCACTCTCTCTTTCTCTCTATCTCTCTCCTCTCTCTTAGCCCCCTCTTGATTTTGGAAGAGATGAACGATATGCATGATTTATGTTTGTATGAACGATTCATGTTTGTATTTTGATGTATTTTGATTTTGAAAGAGATGAACGATATGCATGATTTATTTTTGGAAGAGATGAACGATATGCATGTATTTTGATGTATTTTGAATTTGTATTATTTTTGTTAATTTTGGAAGTGTAATAATTAAATAAGGATTGCATAATTCCTGTTTTACCCCTTCGCGAATTTCATTATGTGCACTTGATGCATAAAACTTTCTATTTAATTACCATTTTGTCATTTGATCTAACTCACACATTCTTTTCATCCAAAGGCCAGTGGAGGTTCTTTTGTGCCTCGATGCACAAAAGTTCTCCATGGAACCTCCCTCTCTCTCTCTCTCTCTCTCTCTCTCTCTATATATATATATATATATATATATATATATATATATATATATATATATATATATATATATATATATATATATATATATATCGTGTTCTTCATGATTTTTCTTAGATGACGATGATTTGAAGACGAAGATTAACGATGAACAACGATTATGATGAACATGAACAAGAGAGGTAACCGATGATAATTATGAAGAACATGATGCATAGATGGATGATGAACGATGAATAATGATAATGCATAGATGGATGATGAACGATGAACAACGGAAAATGGTGATGCATAAATGGATGATGAACAATGACGATGCATAGATGAATGATGAACAAGTTGAACATGATGCATAACTGAATGAAGAATATGAACGACAAACACGATGCATAAAAGAATGATGAACAAGTTGAACACGATGCATAAATGAATTTGTGTATTTTTTTTGTTAAATGCGTTTTTTAACCCAATGCATAGATAAACACGATTAACGATGAAATGCATCGATCTCCATCATCTTTTTTGAATTTGTGTAATTTTTTTAAATTTGGAAATGTATCAATTGAATTTATTTAGCATTTATTATTTGATTATTTGTTGAAATATTAAATTTAATGAGGTATGCACATTCCCCAAAATGTCCTTCCTTGTTTGTTTCTATAATGCACAAGATGCATAAAATTGTCCAACTATTTACCCTTTTGTCATTAATCTAATCCATACAATTTTTTGATCTAATGGATGATATAGGTTCTTTTGTACCTCGATGCATAAAGTTCTCAAGTGAACCTCCCTATATATATATATATATATATATATATATATATATATATATATATATATATATATATATATATATATATATATATATATATATATATATTAAAGTTAATATAAATCGGTATCATGAGTTTTTATCAATAAAATTACAAAAAAGTCTTGTGAATGAATGAGTATTTATCATTTATTCAATTAACTTTTTATTTATTTCCATGATTGTTTTGCAAGTTTACTTGATAAAACTCATGTTTAAAATGTTATATTTATTTTACTCATTTTTATGCAAATTAAAAAAAATGAACTCGATTTGTACCTTCGCATCCTACGAAAAAAATGGTACTTTCATGAAATTGAACCTATATGTGTGTGTCTATATATTATCGCTGTATGACCTAAATTTGATGCAAAACTGCAGAACTAACTTTCAATATCAATAATATAATAAGTATTAACTTTCAAAACAAAAAAAATATATATATACTATGAAAACAGTTTTTTATCCTATTTAAAATTTGACCTCTTCATATGTATCGATAGAGGCAGAAAAATTATAGTTATGATTAAAAAAAAAATTATAGCATTATATTTATTAAAAAATTTAATTAGTGAGTTTTGATTCTTTTTTTTACTTTATATACTTTTTATGTAAATAATTTTTACTAAAAATATTCAAGTATATATTTAAATATGGATAACACTTTGCATGAATAAAACTAAAAAAAAAAATAGAGGTTTTGCATTATAGTTCATATATAATGTACTTAACTTTGTCTTTTATCCCCATATTTGATCACATCTTTATAAAGAAAAAAAATTTTAAGTAAAACATCCAATATATAATCTTAATCTACGTTATAAAAAATAAAAAACAAAAATTTTAAATGCAAGTTAACATTTAAATATTTTATTGTATTTAATTAATATTCTATATTATTAGTATATTAAAATATTGAAGTTGCTATTTGGATCCAATTATCCTCGTTTTGCTATTCGTACTCTTTTTACTAATAGCACGTCACTCTAGCATGTTATGTGAATGCATTAACCAATCACAATTTAATATAAACATTAAAATATTAAAGAAAACATCAAATCAAATGGCATGCACATCAAATCATTAAAAAGTGTGATTAAAATTCACATAGGTGTCGTTTGGTTCGTAACATGAAATTCGATAGAATTAGAATTAAAATTAGCTTGTTTAGAATATATGATAACTAAGGTAAATAGTTAAATTTATGTATTTTTCATCAAATTTCATTGTTTATAAGAATTTGACATATCTTACAACTCATACATGAATTAGATTCTAACTTATACATGAATTAGATTATAATCTACATCCTTAACCGATACTAAAAACTATCTTTTACTTTCATTAGCATTCATATTAATAACAAAAAATTTTCAAATTTCATTTCGTGAACCAAACGCCAACTAAATAAAAAGATAACTTTCATGTTCACGTTCTTAAAAAAAATTGTTTTCCCAAATCGAGTAATGAAAATTCTGATATCTTCAAAGTTGTTGATTGCTATATTCCACATGTTTTAAATGGTTTTCATATTTGAGAAATGTTCATTTTCATAAGGGCGCATCAATTAATTAAGCTCATATTTTACGTTATAGACCATAACTTATGTAGGGCCGTCCTATGAATTTCGGAGTCTCTGTGCTTGTGATTGCAACATACACACTATATTTTAAACTGTAAATTGTTCATTTTGAGACTCAAATTTAATAGATAAACTGGAAGTCGTGAACGACAAAAAGAAAAAAAATTAGTGAGAAATTAATATGAATAATACAAATCAAATTAAATTTGACATAAATTCTATTTTAACGCATATATGCACGTGTATGCGTTAAATGCATAAAATTTTTATTGGCCTAAACTTAGATGTTTATTATGACCGCGAGACCCTACAAAATTTAGGGCCCTGTGCGATTGAGCCTCCAGCACACCCCAAACGACGCCCCTGAACTTATGTATTTAATAACTATTTATTTTCTACTTGGTTATTGTTTATAAGTATATATTAATGATATTCATGACCTTAGTTATGTATCTAAATTTATTTTTTTTGAACAACCAATGTTAGTGGTTAACATTTTTTTTATTAGACACATTAAAAGTGAGAACCAAATCTCACACCAATACCTAAGAAGAAACGTCATTGGCAAGGCTTGAACTCGAAACTTTGGTCAGGGGAACCCCTACTTTGCTATCTATTAATATCTTCTGTTTTCTTAAAAGTTTTATTTATTAGTTATAAGATAATAGATATTGTTTTTGTGTTGCGTTGCCTATGCTTATAAAGTTATAAATGAAGTATGCAAATGCATAATCTTTTTACAAGATACAAAACAAATTTGTGTTATCATTTTTTTAGCTCCTAAATTTGAAATCTCAAAATCCTCTTATAAACGTGTCATGTCTTTTCGCATCTGTGCCTCAGTCACCTGTAGTCTCCTTAACGATCGACGGTAAAACCATCCTTCCCATAAAAAGCTAGTTGTTTTTGTTGGTTTCGTATTAAAAGGTTAACTAAGATACCATTAAAATTATATAAAACCAACTCAAAAAAGTAAATGTTGGGTAGCCAATTTCTAAATGGGTTAATTACGAAAAAAATGTAAAAAATTATCATTTTTTTTGTTTTGGGTAATGTATTAATTTATTTTTTCGATTTGGGTATATAATATACTAATGAAAATACATCAATATATGTAATATTAGCAGAATAGAAGGTAAAGTGTACTAAAGTAACAGTTTTTCACCCGGTTAGCAGAATTTTTTGATATGTCATATGAATAAGAACTTTGTTATAACAGTTTTTACATCCTAGCAGAATTTCACACGTCGCACATGCTAATTATTTAAATGCATGAAGAAAAGAACATATTTTTAAGATGAGATAGATTAACTCAAAATAGAGAGAGAGAGAGAGAGAGAGAGAGAGAGAGAGAGAGAGAGAGAGAGAGAGAGAGAGAGAAGAGAGAGAGAAGGAGAGGAGAGAGAGGATGAGAGAGAAGAGAGAGAGAGAGAGAGAGAGAGGAGAGAGAGAGAGAGAGAGAGAGGAGAGAGAGAGAGAGAAGAGAGAGAGAGAGAGAAGAGAGAGAGAGAGAGAGAGGAAGAAGAGAGAGAGAGAGAGAGAGAGAGGAGAAGAGAGAGAGAGAGAGAGAGAGAGAGAGAGAGAGAGAGAGAGAGGTATTAAACCCACAATGGCAATTGGCAAGTAATATTGAAGACCTTGACCAGGAAAGTTGAAAGTATGAAGCCGAAAGCATCACTTTAGTGGACTTTGGAATATTAATTATAAGAGTAAAGGACATTTTTGGTCCTTGTGGTTTGATGGTTTACCCGGATGTAGTCCCTTAACCATAATAAGGTCAAATTTCATCCCTATTTTGCTAATTTTGTGCCCTTTTAGTCCCTCGTCCGTTATACTTAACGACACAACCGTTAGATTTGTAAGAATGACATTTTTACCCTTTTCATTGAGACGCTTTTAGTCCCTATGGTTTTATTATTTACCCATTTATAGTCCAACATTTATTTTATTTTATTTTAACTTTATAATTATATTATTTATAGATATACTTAATTCATTATAAACACACTTTGTTATTTATAAATATAGTTATGTTTTAATATTTTATTTACATTTAATATTGTTCGTATTTTATTTAAAATTTAGCTTTTATTTTAATTTAAATATATTTTTCTTTACTAATTTATTTAAAGTTCATCTTCTTTACTAATTTTAATTTTTATAATATTATTGTTGACATTTATATGTGTAATTTTGTTAGTTGTGTTTAAGTTAATATAATATCATCGATATTTTTCCTCTTCAAAGTCACTATTTCTTCAAGTATCTTCCAACCTAATCAATTATCAACACATAAATTATATTATATGTGTTGGATATATATATATATATATATATATATATATATATATATATATATATATATATATATATATATCTGTGTGTGTGTGTGTGTATAATTTAATACACATAATGTTTATGTGTATATTATATAATTTATGTCTTGGATATATATATATGTTCAAGTGAGTACTACCTACTACACAGCGCACCCGAAGGTATCACTCGTAAAATTATTTATTTTGAAATTTTTTTTCACAAACATGTTTTAATTAACATTACACAGATAATATGTGAATTTCACGCAAATTCGAACACTCTAAATGCATGAAATCACGCACCACATATATGCAAAATTATGTAAGTGTGCGTTCACATCATTTTTTAGGAGCTAGAAGATGTGAATGTATGTGAAATTTACATATAATCTTCATAATGTTAATTAAAACATGTTTATGAAATAAAAAACTAAATTTTTTTTTAAGGTGGTAGCTTCTGGTGCGCTGTATAAGTAGTGGTACTCCCTCGAACCATATTCTATATATATATATGTGTGTGTGTGTGTGTGTGTGTGTGTATGTGTATAAAATATTTTCAAGTATCTTCCAATGTCATTATTTCTTCAAGTATATTCACATATTTATATAATTTATGTGTCGATAATTGATTAGGTTGGAAAATATTTGAAGAAATAGTGACTTTGGAGAGGAAAAATATCGACGATACTATATCTACTTAAACACAACTAACAAAATTACATATATAAATGTCAACAATAATATTATAAGAATTAAATTTAATAAAGAAGATGAACTTTAAATAAATTAGTAAGGAAAATATATAATTTTAATTAAGATAAAAGTTAAATTTTAAATAAAATACGACAATAGTAAATGTAAATAAAATATTAAAATATAAGTATATTTATAAATAAAATAAGTGTGTTTATAATAAATTAAGTATATCTATAAATAATATAATTATAAAGATAAAATAAAATAAAATAAATGTTGGACCATAAATGGAAAAATAATAAAACCATAGGGACTAAAAGCGTCTTAATAAAAAGGGTAAAAATGTCATTCTTACAAATTTAACGGTTGTGTCATTAAGTTTAACGGATGAGGGACTAAAAGGGCACAAAATTAGCAAAATAGGGATGAAATTTGACCTTATTATGGTTAAGGGACTGAATCCGGGAAAACCATCAAACCACAAGGACCAAAAATGTCATTTACTCTAATTATAATTAGTAATGAAGTTGAAATGAAATATATTAAGTCAATATAATTAAACCCTTTTATTTTACCATTATGTGACAACAAGAATATATACACATATGGCATATCGCCAAACACCAATTTCTCAAGTCAAATGCCACTCCATATAATAACTTAATAAATATTAAATACATTCTCTAAATATTTTTAATTGGTTCTTGTTTTAAAGACAATTCCTTAAGAATCTAAAAAACACACACATATATGTATGTATGTGTGTGCAAATATATGTATATGTAGAACGGGGTTCAAAAAACCATAATTGATCGGAAAACCAAAGGAAAATCTCAAATGCATCACTATTTTCACGTGATGCATCACCTAATCCAATTGCTATAAAGTGGTTTTTCAGTTTCCTGATACATTGCACGTGGTTCTCCATTATATATATATATATATATATATATATATATATATATATATATATATATATATATATATATATGGATGAGATCCATTGTGAACACTTTATTCGTTGGGAACATTGTGAACAAATATAATAAATACATATAATCATTCATATATACCAACAAGTGTTTGTAACAAGATTCATATGATTCAAAGGGTTCATGAAAGTGTCTGCAATAAGATTCATAACATTCAAAAGGTTCGTATTAATGTTTTTAAAAAGATTCATAGGATTCAGTAAAGTTGATAAGATTCGACAAATTCATAAGATCCAACAAAACTTATACGATATAACAAAATTCATATGTTAATAGATGAGTTTAGTAATATCTACAACAAGATTTATAGGATTCAACGTCATATTTTGGTTGCTCACAACATATCACGTGAGAAGGATTTTTGTTGTGACAAGAGTAAGAAGGAACAACTGAGTGACATATGTCATTACCAAATAATAAGGATGAAGGACAAATTTGTCAAAGTAAATCCAATATCCATAAAAAAAAACATGTGACTTCCTTAATTCATTTATCTTTCGATCACAAATTAGCTTGAGAACACGAGACTTCTTTAATTCGTTTATCTTTCGATCTTGAAAACATTTAACTACTAGATTATGTGACATACATCGATGCACATAATCAGAATCCTACTGCATAACAGTTCTCAATTTGCGTATATGAAACATACATATCTAAACGTTTAGATCCACCCATGTATGTTCACCTCACGTCGATTGGTGTTGTTATACATTAGTAAAGACGAACTCCATCTAACATTCGTGTAGTGTTATCTGTCGATAAACATGGGTACCCAACTAGCAATTATATCATGGCTAGTATGGCATCGCAATAAATATCATGATACGAAATAATTGTCAATCAATCAAGGGATCATTTAGATCATATAAAACCATGAATTAAACAAATGCCCATACATTTGTGTGTATTGTATTGTGAACATTAATGTTAGAACTCATTGATAACTGATAGCAAGTATCATTGCGCGCAAACGAAACAATGAAATTCCAAATCAATCAAAATTCTTACAAATCAAATAGAACAAGTCTTAACCTTAAATACATTCCAAAACATAATAGCATGTAAGTTTACTGATAAAAATTGTCAATTCATACCAAAGCCATTCAACAGAGTTGGTTCATGACCACAAAAGTGCCTTCATGGGTGCGAAGACCGCCTCTTTCGTGGCTATGAACCAAAACTTCATGATTAAGAATCTAAAAGGTTACATAACTTCAAAACATCATTGAAATGGTAATGGTAACTTTCCCTTTTTCCCACTTATTTGCAGGCATGAACCATTACAAATGCAAGGCCATTTAACATCACGACGACCATTAGGAAGTTGTGAAGAGGCCTGCGAGGCTAAACTCGCAAGCACAAACCACCCATCTCACGGTTACAAGGATCATCAACACAAACCATCTACAAATGTTCTTATGATCTCGACCAATATGACCAAACTCAACCAAACTACTAACTTTGAACTCCATATATGTCAATTACATGGTTTCTTATGGTTCAAAGGACCATAACAATGAAAAGTGCAAGTGTGCAACTCATATAGCACAACTTCTTGAAAATAATTACCTTATGGTTCTTCAACTCAAATCCAACTCTTCTTAACACCAAAATTCTATATATAATGAATTAAGAATCTGG
Organism: Centrapalus pauciflorus; assembly: GCA_020465985.1. NCBI lineage: Eukaryota > Viridiplantae > Streptophyta > Magnoliopsida > Asterales > Asteraceae > Centrapalus > Centrapalus pauciflorus. The sequence continues at coordinate 158,960 of JAANYP010003641.1, read as the reverse complement.
TATATATCATACATGCATCATGTATAGAGCTTAATTCATCACAATTTCCAAACCATGAACAATAGATCGAATTCAACCAAACCCAATGCATACTTTGAAAGAGTTGTGTGGAAGCTAAATCACAAGAATATTCACTTGAATCTAGCATTAGTTATTCAACCACCTTTCGATTCCAACCTCTATCGTTCCTTGAAGTTAGTCTTGGTTCATCACTGCACGTCTGCACGCGTATATACATATGGTTCTAATGAAGGCGACTTCATTTTGTTTCGGATTTGTGTAATGAAGTGTTACATTTCTTCTTCTATGCATGTCCATTGTCAAAACCCAATTCAAACGAACCAAATCAAGAAATAAGGTCATTTCAAAAATGACACTATGTTATGATAGAAACAAATTTAATCTATTTATGTGAAATTGGATCATTTTGGGTTATGTTTAGAGAAAATTAGGGGTTTCACAAAATCCGAATGTGAGTATTCCAAAATTAAAATAAAAAATAACGATCCGAAATTTTGGATTCAGATATTGAACTTTTCGGATAATCAAATATCCAAAAATCCAAATTTTTTTTTTTGAAATTTTATGTATCTCGTTACTGATTATTTTATATAAACTTGAGTATTTATTATTATTCTGATGTATACTCTTTAGTTTTGACTTGATATTATACATTTATTAACTAATATTATAAGTATGTAAGTTTTTTAATTGTTATTTTGTCGTTTTAAGTAAAATAATATCTTGTACGGTTGGTTTGTATTATATTTATGTAGAGTGAATTTATGAATTTGTGTTTTAAATAGTTAAATATTTGATTTAATTTTAAGAAAATAGAATTTTATTAGATAATCGAATAATCCGATATTAAACTTCAGAATTTCGGATACAAATCGGATATCGAAAATTACTATCTGAAATTTCGGAGATCCGATTTTAAACTCCCCAAATGAGAATGGATCAAAAATATAACACTAAGAAAAACAAGCTAAAAGTAATATGCATAGAAATCGGATATCTTTAACATATTTTGTTTAAAAAATTGTGCTTCATTAGTTAATAACAATTAGTGTAATTTTTTCCATTTATTAAGTATAAAATTAAAGAAATGCATAAAAAAAGTAAGTCCAAATTTTTGTAGTTAGTTTGACACCACTTGGTTTGACCGAACTTGTTTTGAACTTTTACACAACCTACTTGACCCTCAAAGTTTGCCGTACATAATCATGTGGTTAAGTAATTAAGTGACATTCTTTAAATGTTGACTTTTTTTATGATAACATACCACGGGCGTTTGGTTCACATATTTTTTTTTTTAATTTACATTTCATCAAAAAATTTGCGTTATGTAGCATTTTCATTTATCAAGATTTTGTCAAATAGTTTGCGTTATCTTTTTGGAAAAATTTGCTAATCTGAAAAATGGAAGGTAACTGTGATTTAAAATCTTTGCTGGAAGGCTGAGTTTTATATAACAAAGAATGACGGGATTCACGAAATCTTGAGATTTTAAATCCCTAAACATAAGTTTTTAAATGCAAATCCTGATGAATCCCAGGAAATCTGGGAACCAAACGTCCCCTTAGTTGCTTATACCATTTCCTTCTCTAGATTCATACTTTTGCCAAGGCTTATGGGTCAGATAGTAAGACGATAAGATCTGAACGGAGAAGATCCTCCGTTTGATGTTAATGTGTGTGGATCGTTCTAGTGGCCATGGAAAATTCCCGAAGGATGAAAGTAAACCAAAGTTGTCTAAACTTATTGTTTACCTCAGATTATGAAACAGATTAAAAATAACTAATCTGCCGAAGTCTCCTACGTGTCAAAATGCATATTGGCATAACGTTATCCTTGACACAAAAGCTATGTTTATTTAAAACACTAATAAACTAGTTACACCTCGTGACATATATATTACGTACTCAAATGATGTATAATTGTAAAGTAACTTGAGTTGTAACTTTCTACAACACAATCGACGAATTCCGCATCATAATTAACTGATTTCTTGATTTTTAAATCCTTAAAAAACTTGTTTCTAAATTATGCTTCTTAAATGTATGTTTTAAAAGTATAGTCGTTAAAATAATTTTTGACCAAAAGTATATTACATTTTCATATTATTTGTTTTGTACTAATAAAATGGAATTAGGGAAGTGCAAGTTTTGTTTTTATAATATTAATTACAGATTCTTCATGAATAAGCCTTAACCAACCAGTCCATTTCAAAACCCAAGACCAAAGTAGTAACATGGCCCAATGAATTCTACAACCTAAATGCATTATGAAAACCATTGGAAGCCCACAAATGATATATAAAAAAAACTAATTATAATTTTATATTTTGATTTAATTATTTTATAATATATAATATATAATTAAATTAGTTTATTAATCGACATATGTATTAGTAGATGGGATGACAATTTCGACCCAACTTGTCAAACGGACGGAACGAAAAAGTGACTCGTAGTAAAAAAAATAAGATAGAAAATAACTTTTTCCTAAACAATAAAATTCTAGAAAATGATATATAAACAAATCGTATTTTTAAAAAGTTATGAAAATTATGTTAGACTTTTGTCTTTTGGTCATCACCTGTTTACTTGAATGGGTCAGAATTGCTACCACTACGTGGATGTTATTAATAAAGTTGGTTTATTGACCCACATGTTATGTTGTTATTTCAATAAATAATTGATTAAATGATATGTGTGTGTGTTTATTAAATGAGTATCTACTAAGCACCACTTATATAAAAAATTGACACATCAACATCAGTTGAACCTTTTGCATGTTACAAATGACTTATTTTCATGATTCGAAGCCAATAAACCCAATAAAACTTATTTATATCTGATTCTTTAATGTGAACACAATAATTGTTTTACATATATAAGCTTGAGAATATATCATACGCACGTAATATATTACATTCATATGTGTACCAAGGGTAAAAATGGTTTCTCACAAAGAAACACACAATGGAGGGGAAAGAAATACTTGACTATGTTTTTCACGTTGCTTTTAAGGGTTTATAGGTTTTAGAAACTCAAGCTAAAAGTTTTGTTTGACTAATCATAATATAAAGAGACTTTTAAAATATAAGGAGAATTTCATATATGTCCTTGTAAATTTTCAATATTACGCATATATCCTTACAAAGTTCCTTATTACATATATATCCTTTTAAATCTTTTAATATCACAAATATATCCAAATGACTATTTTAAATTTATTTTATCATTTAAAATTTTTTTGAATACCTAAACTACCATCTTAAATTCCAACAAAAATAAAGTAAAAAAATAAAGAAATATCATTTTCTAATTTAATTCAACAATAAATTAATAAAAAAATGATATTTAATATTTTTTAAATGATGTAATTAAATTTAAAATAGTCATTTGGATATATTTGTGAGAATTAAAGGTTTAGAATGATATATATGTAATAAGGAAGTTTGTAAGGATATATGTGTAATATTGAAAGTTTACAAGGATATATATGAAATTCTCCCTAAAATATAAGCTCCAAAATAAAAAACTACTTGAAGATGTCTTTGGAATAACTTGAGTTTTTGGTTGAAAAAAATGATAAAAGTACTCTTAAAGTAAACTATTTTTTATTTGATATTTTTATTTACTGTATTTTTATGTCATTATACACGTACCAGCTTCAGCTCCACTTACGTTGTCTAATACATATATATATTAATATAAGCTCCAGCTACATGCTCTAACTAAAAGCTAACTGTTTCAAACATATCAAAAGTTTGAAAAAATGAGTTCTACATATAGATGAACAAAATACCCGTTTTACCCGAACCATTTCATTTTTGGGCAGGTTTTCGGTTCCTATAACTCCTACAATTTGGTTTTCGGTTCCATTTGGTTTGGTCCAGTCTGATTTTTTTCTTTGTAAAAATCGGCAAATAACGGGAACCGAACCAGATCATTTCATATTCAGACTGATTCTCGTTATTGATTTTGCACATTTTCAGTTTTCGGGTATTTGGGTTCGGATCAGTTTGGGAACCGAGCTGATCGCTAGTTCAACATGTATAGTCTAACAAATTCTAATAGACATACTTATCCTTAAATGACTATAAAATTAATATGTTTTGTAAAATGAAAAAAAATATATCAAAAGTTGGTTGTCATTATTGATTATCATGAATACCAGTCCGGGTCGGGTCGGGTCCATACATCTGACAGAAATAATAATAAGTGAGAAAGAAAAAGGAAAAGAAGAAACAAAGCACAGAGAGTAAAACGTGGAGAGGAGCCTTTGTACTTAACACTCTCTTTTCTTCCCAAAATCCACAATTATTTTCCCAAAATTTTCTCCAAAATCTCACAAACATTTCTCTCAATTTCACCACAATTAAGATCAAGGAATCTTCAATTCCTCCAATTCATTTCAAAATCAACTGGAGTATTACACAGATCGATCAATCAATCAATCATGTCGTGTTCATCGTCTTCTTGTTCCGAAGAAGAAGATGAAGGCATGGATTCTTACCGGAAAGGAGGTTACCACGCTGTTAGAATCGGTGATACGTTCTCCGGTGGTCGGTATATTGCTCAACGGAAACTTGGATGGGGTCAGTTTTCCACCGTTTGGCTTGCTTATGATATCCAAACATCTGTAAGTTTACTTTTTGTTCTATTTTCTAGTTTGTTTTCTGCTTGATCGTGTACAAGCTTTAGTTGCTAAATCCATGATTGATATGTTTGAACTTGTTAAGCTAAATAGCTAATGATCATGTACAGTTATGGTTTGATTTGATTTTGATTCCATACAAATTTATATAGAGATCAATCGTTTTATTAATGGTTAGAAAATGTTGATCATTCGTCAGTTCCAATGGGAAAACTTATGATTCTGTTTGCATCCATAATTAGAATCTTTTCCTTATGATTAGCTTATTACCCTTCTTGGTTGTTGCATTTGATGGATTTAATTAAATGAAATTGCTACTTAATCTGAGTGTTTAAATTACGTTGGATCATTTGGTTCTTAGTCAAGACCTAAAGAAAATATTTGGGTTGTAGCTAGATTTAGTCTTTACCCTCTTTTAAACTGTGGAGTGTGTAACTTTTCCGGCCGTAAATTTTGTGTAATTCAAAGTTCAAACCATGTTAGTATCTTGTTATTATGGTTAAAATAAAATCTAGGGTTTTCTGAATTTGGATGTGTGTTTTCAATCTGATTATTTCTATTTCAAGTTACTGATAAATAGGTTTTAGTGTTTGAGTAAACTAATTTCACTTCTGATTGTTTGGTTAATTGTCAACTAATTAGTGTGCGGACGAACTGCAACCAAACTGATTATCTGATTGTTATAACTTTGAACGTTATTCAAACACTCGAGCTTTAATCATCTGATTATTACAGCTTTATACATCAGAATGCAAATCCAAACATTATTAGTTGCAAATTGGTCATGTTTATCGTTAATTATTTGATTCTAGCGATTCAAAATATCTGCGCTAAATAAAATGGGAAGGATGAAAGGTGATCCATGGGAATTTATATGATGATGTAAAGAGAGATAATGCGAATGCAAGACATAATGAATTGGTTTTAATATCTAATGGTTTTCTCTGCCTTCTAATTGATCATATGTATTATCACCCCAGAATACCGAAAGTTACTTGACTTGGCCAGAAATTACCAAACTATCTTATAGATTTGTTTACCACCATCGTTTTAGGTATTATATTAGGGTTACTTTTATAAACTAGCAACATACTTTTCAGTTTGTCCCTTTTAGGCCACTATGCCTCTTTTCTTTTACCATACATTCAAGTTCATTATACTTTCAAAAATCTTTTCACTTACTCCATCTTAGGAGATCAATGATGCTTTCACATCAAGAAATGACCTAGGTGGAACTATTTTAAAGGTACAATGACCTAGGATGCTTTTAAAAAAGCACAGTGATTTAAGTGGAAATAATTGAAAAGTACATTGCTATTTTAGGACTTTAACCCGTCAATATTTGTTTCATGATTATAAATTTATTTATTCCTTTATAACTGGGTAACATTTATTTTTCTTACTAAAATGACTTCCGGTTTCCTTTTTGTAACGGCTAGTAATGTTACATTTTATACACTTCATCTTGTAGAAATACGTTGCGCTCAAGATCCAGAAAAGTGCACCTGAATTTGCTCAATCTGCCATTCATGAAATCGAAGTTCTTTCAGCCCTTACCAAGGGTGATCCCGAAAATAACAATTGTGTTATTCGATTAGTTGACAGTTTCAAGCATACGGGCCCAAACGGACAACATTTGTGCATGGTCCTTGAACTTCTCGGTGATAGCATACTCCAATTAATCAGATATAACCGTTATAAAGGCCTTCCATTAAATAGAGTGAGAGAGATTTGCCGATGCATACTAACCGGACTAGATTATATGCACAGAAAACTTGGTATATTACACACGGACCTAAAACCCGAAAACATACTTCTTGTTTCAACTATAAATCCTTCAAAAGACCCTATTAGATCAAAAACAGAGCCCATTCTTACTAAGCCGGAGGGAAGTATGAACGGGGGTGGAGCTGTAGTTAACGCAATTGAAAAAAAGCTAAAGCAGAGGGCGAAACGAGCAGTGGCTAGGATATCAGCAAGACGAGCTTCGATGGGAGGTGTTGCACCGGTTTTGAAACCTGAAAGATGCCTGGATGGGATTGATTTCCAGTGCAAAGTTGTGGATTTTGGAAATGCGTGCTGGGCTAACACACCAATTGCGGAGGAGATTCAAACAAGACAATATAGAGCTCCGGAAGTTATATTGCAGTCTGGCTACACATATCCCGTCGATATGTGGTCGTTTGCTTGCACTGCGTTTGAGCTCGCTACCGGTGAGATGATGTTTGCTCCCAAGATCGGTCAAGGTTTCAGCGAAGATGAGGTATTCTCAACTTGATCATCTGATTATTTGATTATTGTGGTTTCAACTTGCGGATGATCAGTTATGCTGATTATGTAGGGGTGAATGTGTTCCGATAATCAATTTATGATTTACTACAATAAAACCAATTTTGTGATTAGGCTAGATTTTATGTCATTCTACCTATTAATTCTTTGGATAATCAGAATTTGCCAAACACTCGAACACAAATATGTGATCATCTGATGATCACAACTTCAAACTGCAAAAGGACATCGAGATACCATCTCCACTAACCCGTTTTGTTCAACCGAACATCCAAACATCACCTTAATGGTGGTATCTGCCACATTTGACACAAGAAGTTCAGTGAGTCCATGCGGGCAAAAATCTATGTAGAAGACTAGTGGTGTGTAACGTTCCAAAACCGAAAATGATAATTTTAAAAATGGGAACCAAGAACTAGATGGGTTGGTACAAGTACCAATACTGGTTTTTCCCGACTTTTACAAAGAAAAGTATCAGTTTTTTCCCGACTTTTACAATGAAAAAATACAAAAATTTACCCGAAAATAAAAGAGGGAAGAGAGAACCAAGAACTGGACTGCACACCCCTAAAAGGGTATATCCTAAAGGTTTCGTTATGTATTGTCTTATTGCCTTGAAAATTAAATAAACTATTGTTATTATGATGCGATGCGATGCGCAATAAGTTCGTTTTTTATTTTGTGATCTGGTGATCTGGAATGATTTACTCATGTCACATGGCTTGATGCAGGACCACCTTGCTTTAATGATGGAACTACTTGGAAAAATGCCTAAAAAGGTAAAAAGAACGTATTAGAATCCGTTTTAATACGTCTTTAAACATCAAATTCCTATATCCACTTTGTGTATCTTATACTTTCTGGGGTGAAACAGATAGCCATTGGAGGCCTTCGATCAAAAGAGTACTTTGACAGGCATGGTGACCTCAAAAGGATTCGTAGATTGAAACACTGCCCGCTCGATAGGTTGCTCACTGACAAATTTAAGTTTTCTGTAACTGATGCTTGTGAATTTGCAGAGTTCTTGAGTCCGATTCTTGATTTTGCCCCGGAAAAACGACCAACCGCTGAACAGTGTTTGCAACACCCGTGGCTAAACAAAACATCTGACTCTGCTGTCGAGAAGGTGGATGTTGAGATGAACAAACTTCAGATTAAGACTGGCAAATGAAGAAGCGATCCAACGTCTTCTTAGTCAGTCTCCCAGATTTGGTTAGTATAAGTATAGTATCACAATTGTTTTCTTCATGGGTTAATATATATTGTTGTTTCCCGATTTGTGAACTGTGATAATGTTCGATTATTTTTTTCTAAAGATCGACTGAATGTAATATGGATGTTGATTAGTGCAAGCAAACAATGATACAATTAGTGAAATTTATTGCCCATTCGGATGATTAGACGCAATCTCGATTATTAAAACTTTAAGCTTGATCAAGACTTCATTTCAAGTTTGTTTTAGGGTTTTTAGTCTATATAGGCTATAGTAAGGGACTAATGGTAATATCGAGTAGGCTGCACACAAGTCGAGCTCTTATCAAACAATTCAATCTTGAGCCAAAAGTCAAGCTTGAATAGTTTCACAAGCCGAGCTCAAACTTTTAATGGTTTAGCTTGAGTTCTTATTAAGATTTCAAGCCTTATATATGATTGATTATATGTATATATTTATGGCTGCAAAAGATCAAACTTCTACTAAACAACTCGAGTTGTAACTTATATCAAGTCGAGCTTTTATGCAGTTTTGTGTTGAAACCAAATATTAAAAAGATAGCTTATAATGAGTTTAGGTACGAATACAATGTCTATATTCAACTTATTCTGAATCAAACTCGAACCAAGTTCAAACATGCAACTTGAAAGCTCGTTGAGCTATCATTCCAAACTGGAATATAGCCCTCACTCTACTTACTTGCAACCCTAAACCTCGAGTAACTTACTAATTGATTTGGCTCGGTTATACCCTCACAATAAATACACGCCATCACACGTCACCTTGTGTTGTTCTTTCATCTGATAATCAGACTTGACCAGACGTCTATTCGAAACAGTTGAAATTTATATATATATAATTTTTACAAATTTTATAAAAAAAAGGTGTCCTTTTGACATGAAAATGGATAAGAAGCCTAAAAAGATATTGAGGGGGTCCATGAAATAGATGTAATTTGGACTTTCCAACTCAAGTGAGCATGACTTGTGCACCATAACAGTTGTGTGACCTTTTCTCCTTTATGTTAAAGTTAATGGTGGACAAAACTTGACTTGTAGGCAAATGGGCACTCATGGATTTGTTTGTGGGATGAACCCACAACCTAATATATGCCATTATGGGTCTAAAATTATATTTTATATTTTCGATCTGATAAATGATTGATATGTCTAATTTATAACTATGTTTGAGGTGTAACATTATATGTTAGTAATAAAATACTTTGCTTACTTACTTCAAGAATTAATTGTTGTTAAATAGATTTATTATTTGTTGGAGAAGTTTCAACGAAGAGATTCAAACAGAAATTAATTCTTGGATATTTTATTGGTTTGAGAACCAGATTTGTTTTCCTATAACAACTAACTATTTGTCTGCATCATAAATATTGTTATGAGATCAACAAACCAAAAATCAAACCAGAATTATTTCACTAACACTATTTTTAGGTAACAATCCTTAATTTGATTTTTAAAATTATAATGTGTGTACTTTGAAATAAAATATTAGTTAAAATATTTTTCACAAGTAGAATGAGTCTAGTTATAAAATGATTTTAATTATTTAAATATATTTTCGTTAACCAATAGTTTATACGTTTTATTTCAAACAAAGTCAAAAAAAATTATTTTAATTAAAATGTGTGTATTTTTATTATAAATTTGTATATTAAGTTAATATATGCAACACACAAATGACTAAATGAGTATCACATTTTTCAAACGGTATTAGAAACATCACTCCAAACGATAGTTATAAAAAAATTTTCTACGTAACATTGTATAAGTATAAGTGTATATAGTTTAGTTTCTTAATTTATAACAAGTAAAACTACGAGAAAAAAAAAAAAAATTCATGTGAGCATTACATTTATTCACATATTTTTTTATACATTCATAATTTACTTGATAAAAACTAATATATCAATTTACATTCACTTATAATGTTATTTTATATATTTTTATGTAAAAGAATTTCAAAAAGTTTTATTTTAAGTTGTACTCTTGATACCTTGCAAATAGATAGTACTTCCTGTAACCCTATACAAAGAAGAATTCAATGAAAACCCATTGTGCATCAAATAACAATAAAGATTCAACAACAACAAATGAATTAGATGCACAACCTTCGATGCCTCCCGCTACACCACACTGCACATATCAGATGCGCAAAAGAGTATTTTTGGAAAAACAGTATATCAAGTCAAATAAAAATATTATTCCATATTATAATTTGGAGACAAATTTAAAGAAATTTAATTTATCCAAATTTACGTAAATTCATATTAATCTTCATGTTCACTAAAAGAAAATCATTCATCTTCTGATGATGCACTCCACAAAAACGACGATATTACAGTCCATCAAAATGATTGTATCATCTTTGTGTTTAATTACCCCAAAAAATTTTATACATATTCAATATTTACCTAGAAGATGTGATACATGTTCAACACTAACCCGTAAAATTTGATGCACGTTCTTGATTGTATCATCCTCATGTTCAACATTAACCTTGAAACTTGATGCATACTCAACATTAACCCACAAATCTTGATGCACGTTCATGACTATATCGTTCAACATTAATCCAAAATCTTGATGTCCATTCAAGTTTATGACTGTACCATCTTTGTGTTCAACATTAACCCAAATAACTTGATGCAAGTTCAACGAAACCAAACTGCATCGTCTTCATGTTCAACATATGAACTGTAAAACTAAAATCCGAGTGTTGTAAAATCTAATTCACGGTCCTTCTTGATCAAGTGTTGTACATATCTGATTTGTGATCTGATCCGTTTTCATCTTGATATTGATTGAGTGTTGTAAAGTCCGTTCCACCTTCATCCGTCTTGAACGAGTATTGTACAAATCTGATCCATCATCAGATTCTGAATGTGAGATATGATGGCATGCTTGTGCACCAGGTTGATCAGATTTTTTCGCTCTAGGAGAGATTTTTAAATCTGAAACGGGGAAGAATCAATTTCCGTTTCAAAAATGTTGTGAATGATATTTTTATGCACCAATGGTGTATTCAAATTAATTTAATGTTGCGTTTGGTAAAGGGAATTGGAGAGATAAGAAATGAGGACAAAATCTTAGGTTTTTTAGACTATGAAACTTGTAAATACAATAATCTTATGATTGTTGTAATTCTATTTCTCTAATTTTTACTTTTACTTAATTCTCCACTATTGCTAGACTAATGAGAAAATTGAATTTTAAGCTATATATTGATGCAACTTAAGATTTCATAGAGAATTGATATACATAATTCAAGTCTCCTTTTTCCTCGATTCTCTCTACCAAACACAATATAAGGAAATTGTTCAATCTAATTAACCAACCTCCTCAAAACTCAATTGATTTTAAGGAAAATGATATATTCTACTTAATTTAAATTTGATTTTATAAAATAATAACTGATTTATTCGTCTAATCAAATATATGTCATAATTTAAGATACAATTATTTAAACCTTTTATAAAACATAAATTGTTATGTCACGCAACCTGCAAGCAATTAAAACACAAATATAATCAATTTGTAACTCGTTTTGGTTTTTTCTTTATTATCAGTAAATAGATATCTTCACTTATCTTTACGTAAGTGTAAAACTACTATTGTCACAGATAGATGTGATGTTTAAAACTAATTCAAGTAAACGAGTCGACGTTAAAATGTTTTTTAAACTCATTCAAGTGTAAAACTATTGTGTTTTAAAATGTTTTTTGTTTAATATACATCAAATTCAAGTTTGTTAAGATCAAAATCTTAACTATGATCGTTTTTGTTTTCACAAGATCAATTGTAAGATCAGGATTGCAATCCTAATATTCTATCAAAATAACATTGTCTTTTTTATATGTGTTATAATTAAATCAAAGATTAATTTTATATCAGATTGATGAAATACTTAAAATTCAAACATTATAATGATAGTTTAATATAATTCGTAAGGATTTTTTATAATTTAAATATATCTCTATCGATACTATTAAAAAAGTAACTAAATGTCACATGACATGCTCTCATTTAATTTGCTACATGTCGCTCTCTACTTTTGTCACGTCATTTACTGATTTTATTTTTAAAATTTAAAACAAATCAAATCTATGTAAATCTAATATGGATTAATTTAATAACTAACTAACTAAAATTAAACAAACTTTATTATTCATATAATTATTATATTATACATACATACACACACAGATATATATATATATATATATAGATTGAGGTTCTATTGAGAACTTTTGTGCATCGAGGCACCATTGAGAACTTTTGTGCATCGTACTATCTACCAAGGGTGCACAAAGGGCATTTAGGGGATATTAAATGTATGAAAATTATTTTTGAATTTAAATGTTTTTAAGATAATTAATAGCTAAATTTGGTATGAAAATCACCATTAACTTCTTTCCTAAAACCTCTCCCTCTTTCTCTCTATCTCTCTCTCTCCTCTCTCTTAGCCCCCTCTTGATTTTGGAAGAGATGAACGATATGCATGATTTATGTTTGTATGAACGATTCATGTTTATATTTTGATGTATTTTGATTTTGAAAGAGATGAACGATATGCATGATTTATTTTTGGAAGAAATGAACGATATGCATGAAGAGATGAATGATATGCATATATTTTGATGTATTTTGAATTTGTATTATTTTTGTTAATTTTGGAAGTGTAATAATTAAATAAGGATTGCATAATTCCTGTTTTACCCCTCCACGAATTTCATTATGTGCACTTGATGCATAAAACTTTCTATTTAATTACCCATTTGTCATTTGATCTAACCCACACATTCTTTTCATCCAAGGGCCAGTGGAGGTTCTTTTGTGCCTCGATGCACAAAAGTTCTCAATGGAACCTCCCTATATATATATATATATATATATATATATATATATATATATATATATATATATATATATATATATATATATATATATATAGTGGGTTCAATGGAAAACCTATATGCATCGGAAAACCCGGGAACCACTTTATGGCCATTGGATCAGGTGATGCATCACGCAGAAAGTCGATGCATCACGCAGGAATTTGGTGCATCACGCGAGAATTTGGTGCATCAAGCGGGGAATTTGATGCATCACGCGGGAATTGTGATGCATTTGTGGTGGTTTTCCTAAGTTTTCCGATGCATGTTGGTTTTCCATTGAACTTCCCTCTCTCTCTCTCTCTCTACATATATATATATATATATATATATATATATATATATATATATATATTGAGGTTCAATTGAGAACTTTTGTGCATCGGGGCACCTCGAGGCACTTTTGTGCATAAGATAATCTAACAATGGTGCACAAAGGGCATTTAGGGAAAACTAAAGATATGGTAATTAATTTATTTTTAAAAATCATTAAAAGATACTTAGGAGTTACATTTTGAATTAAAATCTCATAGTAACTAAATTCCTCATTTTCCTCCCCATTTCTCTCTCTCTCTCTCTCTCTCTCTCTCTCTCTCTCTCTCTCCCTCTCATTTTCTCTCTAATCGTGTTCTTCATGATTTTGATGGTGATGATGATTTGAAGACGAAGATTAACGATGAACAACGATGATGATGAACATGAACAAGAGATGCAACCGATGATGACTATGAAGAACACGATGCATAGATGGATGATGAACGATTAATAATGATGATGCATAGATGGATGATGAACAATGACGACGCATAGATGGATGATGAACGATGAACAACGAAAAATGATGATGCATAAATGGATTATGAATAATGACGATGCATAGATGAATGATGAACAAGTTGAACACGATGCATACATGAATGAAAAAATATGAACGACGAACACGATGCATAGATGAATGATGAACAAGTTGAACACGATGCATAACGAATTTGTGTATTTTTTTTTGTTAAATGCATCTTTTTTGAGCACGATGCATAAATAAACACGATTACGATGAAATGCATCGATCTCCATCATCTTTTTTTGAATTTGTGTAATTTTTGTTAAATTTGGAAATGTATCAATTGAATTTATTTAGCATTTATTATTTGATTATTTGTTGAAATATTAAAATTAATGAGGTGTGCACATTCCCCAAAATACCCTTCTTTGTTTTATTCTATAATGCACAAGATGCATCAAATTGTCCAACTATTTACCCTTTTGCCATAAATCTAATTCATACAATTTTTTGATCTAATGGATGATATGAGTTCTTTTGTACCTCGGTGCATAAAAGTTCTCAATTGAACCTCCCTCTATATATATATATATATATATATATATATATATAGTCAGGTTCAAATAAGTACCTCTCGAAATCAAGTGCACCCGAAGGTACCAACTTTATAAAAAAAATTTAAAATTTTTTTTCACACAACTATGTTTAATTTAATGTTATACGCATGATATATGAATTTCACATAGATTCACACTTTCTGTGTCCTTAAAAATTATGTGAATGCTCTATGCATATTTATGTGAATGATCATCCATGTGAATGGTCACTTCACACTATGTGAATGGTGTGAATGACGATTCACATGATCTATTTTTACCATTCACAAAATTTACGATGTTGCTCTTTTTGAAAAAAAAAAGTCTTATAATGTTGTCTTATACATGTCTATTCAAAAAAAATATATATGAATGATCATTCACATTAGGGTACGCTGGGTACGCTGGAATCTCATAGGTACGCTGATGAACCTGATTCTATATATATATATATATATATATATATATATATATATATATATATATATATATATATATATATATATATATATATATATATATATATATATATATATATATATATATATATATATATATATATATATATATGATCAAATTCTAAAATTAACTCATGTCATACATGTTTATTAACCTAGTACATCATTAAATATTTATATTTTAGAGTATTGAACTCTAGAATTATATAGAATTTGTGGTTATGCACAAATAAGATCATTAACTCGTAAGTTTATCTTTTCAATTTAACAACATTGACACATTTATAATTTTTTAAAATTTAAATTTAACTAAAAACATAATCAAATCGAATCGAGACCCTAAGATCTTATCCGTGAGTGATCCTGGTAAGGATCGTATCGTTTTGCTGATCATGCTTGTAAAATCTTTTAAGATCAAGATCATAACAAACATGATTACACTTTTAGTCTACAATCAATTCAGCATGTCGCTTTTATGTCATTGTAATTCGACAAATTATTGATCATGTTGTGCTCGATTGGTTAAGCATGTCGTGCTTTTGTCGATTTGATAATTAGGAACACGAAAACCGAAATATCAACTAGTTTTTCTATGAAAAAATTGAAAAATTTTATGTGGATATTTCATTATTCTAAATGCTATCTAAACTCATATTCAAACACAAAATTTCATGAATTTGATTTTTGGCTTTGGATTATCTCATAATCATATTTGTGATCCAGACAAATAGTTGTTATTAGAAATCAATTCTCGTACACGAACTGATAGTTTATCAGAATTGATTTCTAGTTTGATTTTTTCGTTGAAATTTCACCAGCAAATAATTCACTAAAATTTTTATGTCGTTTAATATATCATAACGGGAAAAGAATATATAAACTCATAATATATGTAAATACTATATAGTAACTACATTTGTCGTGTTCGGATTGACGTGTTCACGTGTCAACTTCGTGTCAACCTATTATTGACCCATTTATAATTGTATCGTGTTCGGTTTCATGTCATTTTTTTCATGTTGGTTTCGTGTCAACCTATTTCCTCTATGAAAGTTACCAATTCGGTTTTTGGTTCATTGAGGTATCGGTTTTCCCTTTTGTAAACAAAATTTTTTATTTTTTGAAATTCAGTAACATAAATTTTAAAAAGTATATTTTCCCAAAAATGTGATACCTCAAAAAAAAAAAAATTGTTATTATTATTATTAAATAATAATAAAATTAAAAAACTAAAAGACGTCTTATACAAGTAATTATGACATTTTTTTTAAATAAATTAATAAGTAAGAATAATAGCAACATAACAATACTATTTTAAAAATAATAATTTGAAGTTTTCTAAAATAATAAAGAGATTATACGAGTTGTAAACGGGTTGACAGCTTGACCCAATACCAATTCATTTTATTCATGTCACTTTTGTATTCACCCGTTTATAACCCAATTAATATTTATGACAACTGAGTAACTTCAGTCTTCGGTTTTCCACGTCAGTTTCGGGGTTTTTTTTTCATCAAACCCAAACACGAAGAAGGGCCGATCTATTAATTTCACAGCAGTAGCATATGGCCATTTTTCTATTTTTTTTTTTTTTTTTTTTTTTGTCATCGCTATCAAAGGGTTGGTCGATTAATCGATCTAAATCTGCCGGTTTTTGGGTTTAGATTTAGTTGGAATTTTTTAAAACCATCAAACAGATCAGTGTGTCTAACCTTCCACGTCTCAAAACATAATTTCAGTTCAAGTCAACAACCCTGCTTTATGTACAAACCATTCATAGAAATGTCATTTATTAATATGGATGGTTCTACGAGTTGAATAAAACTATCACGTAGTTGTGTGAAAATGCATCAATAGTAGCGGTGTTATCGGGACCAAACACGGACCGAACCCGAATTTGGCTAAAATCTAAACCCGAGGACCGGACCATTACTTTACAATCGATCCTATTCGGTTCGGTTCGGGTATTTGGTCCACATATAACACCCCTAATCAATAGTAACTTTAGGGATAACCGCGAGAAAATGCAATCTACTTTCACATTTTACCAATCTATAAGACTATGTTTTGTCACAAAATACTTGCCATCTTTTGTCATCTATCTCATCTGATGGATTGTACTTTCAAGAGACAAACTTGCCATCTTTTGTAGTTACACGCTTTCTTTTATTTCCATTTGATAGTATACTTTTTCTTTTTCTTTTTTTTTCATTTAGTAGTTATTATTTATTTTTGTTTACATTAGGTAATTACAATTTTTTCTTTGTTTCAATAAATGATCTTAACTTGCAAAAGCTATACAGCTGGTAAAAATCTCCACGCGAACATTTTCATGGATGGATTGTACTTTCGCTAAGCTGTAGCCAACCGACCGAGGAGTAGCGATTAATCAGCCTAGGTGGGGAGCGAGGGAAGTAGTCGGATTGAAGTTTTTATATGTAAATTTCAAAATTATACATACAAGTTACAACATATTAATAAATACTCAGTATAATTGTTCATGACACCCAAGACGTGTTTAATTTCTTAATATTATTAAACCTTGGCAAAATTTGACTGACTTTGACCCATACCGATTTTGACCAACTTGGCTGGTTTTGACTTACTAGACCAATTTTGACCGATTCGGCTAATTAACCGCGACAAAGGCCAATTAGTACCGGTTACTGGCCAACCAATCGGCCGCCTAGGCTGATTTTACAACCCTGTCTATATACATTAGAAGAATGAAAAATGTTAATGTAAACAATAATATTGTATATGAGGAATTGCTCAAAATAACAATCAACTTTTCTCTTTTTTTAATTATAGCAATCTCGTAAATTTTGTCCCAAATAATGGAATCAACTTTGGTTTACTCCCAATTATAGCATTTAACCGGTAAAAAACAAGTAGTTTGTTATTTCAAACAATATATCAAATGGTAAAAAAATAAAACTCTTTGCCACAATAAGAAGAAAATAAAGGTTGTTATTTCAAACAATAAACCCTATGCATAATCCTTTTTTACCGGTTAACTTTTGTTGTTTACCGATTAAATGCTATAATCGGGAATGAACAAAGAGTTGGTTCCTTTATTTCGTACAAAATTTGCGAGATTGCTATAATAAGAAAAAAAAGAGAAAGGTGCTTGCTATTTTGAGCAATTCTCCCTGTTGTATATTGTGAAAGTATGTTGCTATGAATTGAAGAAGATAAAGTACGTCGCCATAAACAGTAAAAAGATAAAAGTAGGTTGCATTATATGCATTTAATCTACTTTCAAAAGAAACTTTTAATAGCATATAAATAACACCATTACCAAATATAAGGATATCATTCTCTTATTAGAATCTTATATAAGATATGTGTCCATAAACATTAATTAAGAAAGTACATTCCTAGAAATGGAAATTAACAGAAACTATGTTTCCTTAAACTGAATTTAACCCACAAAACATCTACTTTGAATTTTATTGACTCAAAAAATTTACCATACACACAAAGGACAGGACACGAAAGCCCGAGACACATGATACAGGAAAGTGCGATATTTGTAACAACGAAAAGTGAATTTACCTCAACTGTCAAACGATTTACTATTGAAGCTGCGAATTGTTATGATACGCGATTGGAACATCATGATAGCCTTTGTTTTGCTCTAAACGAGCCGCAGACTTAAATGACTTGCATTTCCATAGTGAATTCCGCTCAACGGGTGTAATACTAATAGCAGAATGCCCTACAGAAAACATCATCTTCTCCCCTTTGTTTTCACCAACTGATTCAGTGCTTCTTCTTCTACAGTTTTTTTTCGGGTTCAATCGATCCCTATCGCCACAAATACTTAATGGTAACTTCGTCTGTTTCATTTTCCCCCTCTTCCTACCAAGACTACTACTCGGGTCCTCTTCACGAAACTTTTTCCCCTTCTCCTTGATTTTTGTCGCATTTTTGTCTACATTGTAACGAGTTAATTTAATTCTATTTTTAGCCGATGAAGTCTCATCAACCACTACGCTTCCATTAACAACTCTACCGCTTTCTGAAACAATAGGGACTTCCTTCAAGTCGACAGACGAGTTGCGTTTCAAATTTTGAGGGGAGTTGTTTGTGGGCTGATGCAAGTGACGAGCTAATTCTTCATTATCACTAGTCTTACCATTTTCAACCCGTGGTTGCTTATCGTCAAACAACATTTGGACGTGAGCCTCCTCTGTCGTCGTTTTGTTCTTCTTCGATTGTTGTTGTTCCACATAGGACGATGTTTCTTTTTCATCTATGGCTGCTACTAATTCTAAAGCTTTTTTGGCTGCAGCCATGGCCACGCTTGCTTTTACTTCCTTTTTCTGAGCTGCAGCTCGTGCAGCTTTTGCAATCTTAACTGCCGCCTCGGCTGCTGACCGGGCAGCCGCCACTATCTCCTCGTGGGAATGATTATTGTCACTCAAACGAGCACTCAACAATTTATCAAGACGGGTTTCAAAATCAAATGTGGACATGGAAGTCGATGGTGGAAAGGAATTTCCGTTGCTATCCCCATTCCGCTTTTTCATACAAGCAAGCAGCCGTTTTCGTGGTGGCAAAAGCACATTAGAATCCAAGTGATTGTCATCACTCGTGCGAGCTTCCATTATCGCTACATTAACATAATTCCTTTACAAACTTGCAGTAAGGTTTTCTCTGTACAGAAAAATAAGGGTGTTAATTGAATAGTATACCAACAAACTCTCACATTTTAACCAAATAAAGTAACATACTATTTTTTGGTCTTGGTCACCAATCTTTGAGAAACTTGCTATTCAGGACTTTGGATCACTTGGTAAGAAGAATTTTAATTTTTTTTCAACAAGTTAACTAATATTGCAACCAACTATCATTTATTTACCGAATTGGACAACGAACTACAACTTTCTGCAAGCTATGACAGTAAGGTTGTGTTTGATATTTTAATAGGTAAATGTCTGAAGTCTGAAAACCACGTTTGAAATTTATAGGTGGACTTAAGATCTGAAATTTGAAGTCTAAAAAACACGTCTGAATTTAAGATATGACATGTCTGAAATTAAGAGCTAGTCTTAAATGTTTTAATTAATTAAATTGATTTTAATATTTTAGTTAAATAAAATATTAATTTACATCAACCTCTTAAATTTAGACTTTAGACTTCAGACGGAAGTCCACAACTTAATTTCAGACGTTCTAACCTCTTAAGCCTGAAATGTAACAAACAATCTCTGAAATTCACTTAAGTCTGAAATGTAACAAACAATCTATTTTCAGTTAACATCTGAAATTAAGACTTTAGAGGTTTTTAAGAGGCAATTAAGTCCAAACAAACGCACCCTAAGTCGGTAAGCTAAAGTTTAGCTGTTAAATACGTCACTAAAGTACAATTTGTTACTATTGACTCGACAATCGACATACGAACCCAAAGTGGCGACTAGCGAGTTTCATAAGGGAGTTAAATAACAAGGAACTGTAAGGGTTAACTGACTAGCTTAGCAACCAACTCTCACATTTTTACCAATTTAGGTAACAAACTATTTTTTGGTCTTGGTCTCTAAACTTTGAGAAACTTGCTATTCGGGACTTCAAAATTCAAATCACTTATTAACCACAATTTTACATTTTGTTCGACAAGTTGACTATCATTTACTTAGCAATTTGGATAAGGAACTACATTTTCCAGCAAGCTAATGTAGATAGACTATCATTAGCTCTTAAAAGTGATAATTGGCAAAAGAAATTAGTTCATTACCCAATTTGGAAAAAAAGTGATAGTTGATTGTAATATACAGTCAATTAACCAGAAACGATAATACAACAAATCAGAGTTCCATAAACACTTACAGAATGAAAAAACCAGAAATCCACACCTCAATTCTATTAATATACAATTCAACCAAAAAAGCTTCAGAAATTCATCAATAATCGAACATCAGCTTCACTTACCACCATTTTTCAATTCAGATTTAGTTAATCCAGATTCAATTCGTCATAAACAAATAGAATTACGAACTATTAAACTAATTCCAAATCAAACAAAGATGTTTGATATGAATCAGTTGGTAATTAAGTCAAACAGATAAAATCGAGTTTCATTTAGAATGATTTCATCAATCTAATGATTTTCCAGATGTGTGATCTGCTCATAGATAATTATGAAAACATGAACAACATACCTGATTTTGTTATGGAGGAGAGAGATGGGGGCATGTGTTAGGGTTAGGGTTTTGAAGAAAAATGGTCTCCAAGTAGTGTTTAGCTAAACGCAAATTCCATTTTCCTGATTCCATAAACACATTTTATAATTATCTAAAAATGGGGAGGAAAAATAAAAGAAATTATATATTTTTAATGGTTATAAACAGAGACCTATAATTGAGTCGAGTCGAGTCAAGTGATAATTTATTGAGATTGTATTGGAAGATATTTGACATTGATATCAAGTAAGTTGAGTCAAGCTCGGTCTCAAACAACACAAGTAAGTTATCGAATGGAGTGTTGAGTTTTAAACTATCTAGCTTGTTACTGGTAATACTTTATGTATAAATAATTGAAGCAAATAATTTATCACAAATGGAATTACTTGAGCAGCCACTTGAACAACATCTTATTCGGTTTTGTATTTATGAATTGGCGGTTGCAAGTTATGGATTTTTGGTTCATGAACCATGGTTATCCGCATTAGGCAAGATGACAATGAGCCACGAATGATCGGGATCTTATCTTTTATCATTGTATCAGGTATCGAAAAATCAGGTTTTTTTTAATATCATATAAATTTTAGAACAATTTATCCCAATATTTTTTTAGATATACATAGTTTTACATAGATAATTAATAGTTTATATAAAAATTATGTAAATGACTTGTAAAACATATAAAAAGAAATAAAATAAGATAACTTAACAATATAAAAGTTACGTCTATAGATAAATAATAATTTGTGTGAATTTGCAGTGAATAATTTACGTTATAAAACTAAATCCATATTATAACATTAATTAATGGGGATCAGGGTTAGGGTTGGGATCTGGGTCAGGGTCAGTATTGAGTGTTTCCCATCCAGTCATCCTTCATCTTCGGTCAACTAGGGTTCAAAGATTCTTCAGTCAATTTGTGATCAACTTTAGGGTTTTTCATAGGAGGTGAGTTTTTTTGTCAAACCTAAATTCCACATAAGGATTTTGTTTATTTTATTTAAAAAAAATATGTGTGAATATTTTATATTTGACTTATTTTTTTTTTTTCAAAAAAACAGTTGATTTATTTCTTTTCCTTATTTGAATTTCCATGGACTTTATTACTTTTATCAATTTCTTTTTCTATCTATCAATTTCAGTTTCATATCTCATACATATGCAACAGCCCTAAGGGCCTAACAATTTTTTTGCTTCTAAGTTCTTGTTGTGATTGAGTGTAAATGTTGAAACCTAATGTTAAGGTTAATTAAAGATTACATTTCTTGTTGCTTTGTACATGTACATTATGCCTAATATTAAGGTTAATTAAATCAAATATTTAAATATCTAAAATACAAATTGATATATCCAAATACATATTAAAGATAAATATATCACAAACTAAATGTATCCGAAATTATTTTACTTAATACGACTAAAAAAGATTAAAAAACTAAAATATATAAAATATTAGTTAATAAATCTATAATAGCAAGATAAAACTCAAAAATATATATTAGAATAATAATAAACACTCAATGTTATGTAACCAATCAATACTAAAGATATAAAAAAATGTTTAAAAAATTACTTTTTTGTATTTCGGATATCGGATTATCCGAATATCCGAAAATCTGGAATTTTACTATCCAAATCCGAAATTTTGGATAGTTTCGGATCAGATTTTTATTTCGGATGCTCGGATTCGGATTTTTATGAACACACCCCTACTTCATTTAACTTAACTAGTTGGCTTTTTACGGATCTCCCCCCACTACTAGATTGATAGTTTTGGTTATCTCCCACCCAATAGTTATTAGTAGTTAAGTGTAAATTCTAGAGGGGTTATAGATGTGTTTCTCAACCATAGTCTTCACATCACAACCAAGGGTGGAATTCAATGAGTATTTCCAAAGATGATTTGCTTGTTTTTATTGTATTTTTACAATTTTTTGTGTGGAAGCAAAAAAGCAATCATCATAATGCATATATTTCTTTATTTACTTGTAAACACATGAGTTGTAGCGACTGCATCACATATATAACATCCTTACATCGTTCATGTGTTGTACAGTGCTCGTGGTTATAACCTGCGAAAGAGAGAGAAAGCAACAAGCAGTTGTTCTTACCAATCCTCCTGGACTATACCTTACTGATTTTGATATTTTTGTATTGTACGATGCTCATGGTTATTTGATACTTTGGTGTTTTATATCTTAATGACATTCAAAAAGAAAGAAGACAAAATTGTTGAATTACAATAATATCTCACAGAATTGAGATATTATCGGTTGTAATCAATTGAAAGTCACATGTCACCGTCGATAAGTCACCAATGACCAACAAAATTTCACTGAAAAAGTAAATTACAACAAAAAACACAGATTTGAACAAATAAATAAACAAGAAATGTGTATTTGAATCACAAAACACAGACGCTGGAGAGAAGGTTCGTCGGAGATGAAATGTTAGTCAGTAGATTACAACTAGTTCATCAACTTGCAAGTCATTTATAAAAAAACAACATTTTTTAGTCAATTAAGGTTTTCTAGTGTTATGAATAATGGTTGGAGGTTTCAATCGTAACAATGATCCACCTTGAAAGTTCATTATGTAAATTTCTCTAATGTAATATATTCGTTATATTAAGATGAAATACATAATTAATGTCATATTGTGAACGTGTGAGTTTGAGCTCGAGCTAAAAATTCAGGCTCAAGAAGCATATATATATACAATATATTCATTAAGTTTATATAAAAGGGTTTAATATGAAAAAAAAAAAACCCAACATGTTTTCATGTTTTTTTGCGATTTAGTCCATTCGTGCCACTTTTTCTTAAGAAAGTCCTCAAATTATTGTTTTCAGTCCGGTTTTCGGGAAAGTTGTTTTTTTTATAATCAACTTTGACTTTTTCCACAAAAAACCAATATGTTTTCACTATTTTTATTCGAAAAATCCACAAACTTGAAGATTTTTTTGAAAAAATAAAGAAAAATTCCAAAAATCACAAATAAATATATTACTCAAGGATTTTATTGGTAAAAAGTAACACGAATGATCTAAATTGTAAAAACGTGAAAAACATGTTTGTTTTTTTTCTTAGTATTAAACCCAATATAAAATTGCTATAACATAAAAGAAGTAAATAGCCATGGTACCATCTGAAATGCAAATTGTACAACATTCCGATGCATAACGTCTACACAATCACAGATTCATTGTTTTTTGCCCCCACACCAAAACCTCTACCGTCACTTCCCGCTAGAAAAATCCCTAGTTTGGTAACACTCTCTCCCTCCAAATATCCAGTCTCTCTAATTCGTATGATTTCTCAACTCATTTATACCATTTCTTGCACAATTCTTTGAGGGTTCTTCATCTGTTGACTGTTTCTTCTCTGATTTCGGTTTCCCCCAAACTATAGCGTTGAATTTCTTCGTAAAAGGTAACTATTTCATCTTCGATCATTATTAGTCTTGAATATTGTTTCTGTGGTTGATTCAGTGTTCCTTTTATCGGCTTTTTGTTAAGTTGTTGTGTGGACACATCTGCTGTGTGTTGATTTGTTTGAATAGGTTGGTTTTTATTTGAAGGAGTAAAGGAGTTAGCCTATGATTGTATTAGGGCATACGGTCTCTTTAATGCAGGCAGAATTTGGTTTTTGGGAAGAATTTTCACATTTTTTTATTAGTGTCTTGAAATAAAATAATTTTTTATACTTTTATGATTATCGGGTGTTTGGATTTGCGTTTTGAGGTTTGATTATTAGAAACACAGGAAATCCAAAAAGGGTTTGACAACCAGAGTCACTTTCTTTCTGCAAGTTTTGTTTTTTGGTACTTTTATAAATACTTGAATTTGAGTGTCTGTGTTTAGTTCACCCATTTTCTGTGAAAATTTCTGCAAGTTTTGTTTTTTGGTACTTTAAAAAAAACAAGGGATTTTATAAAACAAGTTCAAATCTGATATTTTACAGTTTACAGTTTTCAATTCTTGGCATTCGATTCTCAATTCTATAACTACACATGGAAAACTTTTTTTTTTGTTGTTGATGTTTTTGGTTTTCAGCCCACAAATCTTGTTTGAGGGGTCCTAAACTGAGTATTTGACTAATAATGAGATTTAATATCGGTTTACGGAACCACCAAGGTCTTGCGACTTGAAATTGAAGTAATCTTATAGTCAAGTTGAAAGCGCACATTCAAACGAAAATGCACATTCAAACACCCCATAACGCCTGATTAAGTTATTGTATGTAAAATTGCCAACTTGGGATCAAGTTAAAAGGGATGAAATAGTTGAAGGAGAGAATGGTAATGATGTTTTTAAAGTTGGAAAAAAATGATGTAATTGATACGATTGTATAAATCTCTTTTTGGGCATGTAATAAAAATGAATGTAGCAGTACAGTGACATTTTTATTGTTTGGAATTTTGGATCAAGTGAACATTTGTCACCCTCTTAATAAGTTATATCTGCAAGGCTCTCTTCGAGTTCTGATCCCTATTTTTAATTATTTGTTATATATAAACTTTTTGAAACAAACTAGAGATTGTTTGGATTTACTTTCTCAAAATCATACTTGAAATGGTATGAAATAATCGAATAATTAGGTGCTTAAAGTTTGAGATAGTTAGGTAATTATAAATTTATTTGCATGATTAGTTTTAATGAGCAACGTCTCTCATGCATCTCCAAATCTTGATTATTTTGATCCAAAATAATAATAAAAAATAATAGTGACATACTTTCACTTTTTTTCTATTTTGGATTGGTAACCGAACTTTGAAAATCGTCATAAAACCCACTAGACTCTTAATATTGGTTAACCAAAGCCTACTAAATGCTGACAAGTTGAATGCATATTGGTGCAAATTGCATTCATGACTCGCGAGAGGGCCATCTTGGTTATATAGTTGTCTTTGTTTCAATATTTCCGAGATGATATAATAGTTTCAAGATTGAATGGTTAAAAGTTGGATAGTTCTAGTAACAATATTTTGAAGTCTGGTGGCAAGATTAAATATGAAGTGAAAGTGCA
This sequence comes from Centrapalus pauciflorus, assembly GCA_020465985.1. NCBI lineage: Eukaryota > Viridiplantae > Streptophyta > Magnoliopsida > Asterales > Asteraceae > Centrapalus > Centrapalus pauciflorus. The sequence goes on along the minus strand of JAANYP010003641.1, from coordinate 132,834 downwards.
TTACTATTTCAATGTGCTATTATGATAATGTCATATCTAAGTTTTTGTTGTTGTATGTGGCAATTTGAAAGTTTTCTGACATGGTGCATTGCCGCATTATCATGCTTCGGTGGCTTTTTGTCAAAGTACTGAACACCCACCATTTGCTTGACACGAATTATTGTTGTTGTATGTGGCAATTTGAAAGTTTTCTGACATGGCGCATTGCCGCATTATCATGCTTCGGTGGCTTTTTGTCAAAGTACTGAACACCCACCATTTGCTTGACACGAATTATTACAACTTGGTATAAATTGGCTTCCGTTTTCAGAGGATTTAGGAAAGAGTTAATTGAACCAATATAAAGTGTACTTTCTCTCAACTTCTATTATTAGGGATCATAATTTCGAGATCCATGTATAAGATAAGGACCATTGAACCAATGCTATAAGTTTATACTCCCCGCGTCTCAAAATAAATGTCCACTGCAAAAGTAAACACATAGTTATAGGAATGTGTAATGATTACAACCTTTAATCAACCAAGTGACAATTCTACCCTTATTTAAACAAGGGATCAAGCTACCTAAAAGATGAGATTTTCAGGAAATAGTTTTCTTACTTGGTAAATGCATTCTTTGTTTGATTCATAACGGTATACGTCATTGAAGTGTAAGTTACGTACTTTATCATTTGTCTCAGTTAGGTCATTGTAATTTTTTATACCAATTTAGTGTTTGTGCTTATAAAACCTGGTCCAGTTTGGTCTTTGTCATAAATAAAGTATATATAAAGCCTAAAAGTGTAAATGTCATTAGAAAGTATAAACCGATAACAAAAGTGTCACTAGAAGTCTATAATGACCAATATGTGATGAGTTTGAAAATACGTTGACTTAGGTGGTATGAAAAAAAGTGTGATGACCTAAATGACAACAAGATAGAATTTGAATTTATAGTGTCTGACCTTATACGATGACGTAGCACCTTATATGTAGGTTTTTAGAATTACGTTCCCAAAATAGAATTTAATTGAAAGCATGCTACATTTCCCCCCTAATTAACTCTTTAAGAAATCAGTAGTGTTATTCAAGTCAGTATTTGAGGAAAATAGTTTTTGTAATATGATTTGGGAAGAGACAACCTACCTTTTGAGACTAGACCAACATTCTGTTACAATTTATCTTCACTTAATTCAATAACAATTTGCATCTAAAATATTATAAGTGATATGATGTCACAATAGAATAACAAATTATACAGAACTGGTTTCTTACATAACCATAGGTTACGTAATCTACATTAATGATAGCATTGATTGAATAGGAAAACAACCCTTATATTTAAAATCAGATAGTTTACCGTAGTATATTAGCAACTAGTATACCAACTGATAGCATTCAAACTATCAAACGCGACTAGTTGCATTTTTATAAATTTCTGCTCATGCCAATAGCTTTGTTTGGTTACATAATCAAGTATACCAAACCTAATTTGCTAAATCTTGCTGTTGTCGTATTACTTTGGGAATAGGAATATAATTGCTCTGATCATCTGATGATGATATTCCCATTAATCAGAGTATAGTTTTCATCCTTTAAGTGTCAAAATGTGATATGCTTACATGTAAAAAGCTGTGTTATTGAGAGAGATTGAAATATTGAATTTCAGCAAGTACATTATATTTTAAAAAAAGGTTGAAAAAGTTCATAGCTAATTACTAAGGTTTAACATGACTTTTCGATTTTGGGGAGTATTAAGTTTGTGTTTGAAAATAAGAAATGGACTTGATTACGGCATGAGTATAACTAAATGTGTTATCATATGTATTGGTTAGGATTTAGGAATGAAACTTGATTAATAGGTAAAAGCTTCTTTGACATCATGTAGGATACTTTTTTGGGGAAAACCAGGGAAATCCCACCCAGGCCAACTTTGACCTCGCAGGAAAACATGGGACTCTATGAATACTGCACAAATCCATGAGACCTGTAAACCGCCTGCTAAGACGGGTAGGCTTGGATTCGAACCCGTATCTTATATATCCAAAAGTCCTCCCCTCAGGAACCATCTAATATACTACCGTCTACCAAGGCAAAGGCCCTTTGGTTTCCATAAAATCACTTAAAGTACATGAGTACATCTTGTGGCCGACATCTCCTATTTGAGGGCCAGTCATTTAGAATTAACCAAGTTTGTTTGTTTTTCTATTTCCGTTAAGACTTGATTGGCACTAAAAATGTTTTGAATCATTATGCTAAAAGAACTCTGATGGAAAGGGTAAGTTCAAAATATCGTTATATGAAAAAAGTTTCTTGTTTAATTTTCAAAATACAAATATTATTATTACTAGAACTCTAGCTTTATCTATATATCAAGGTTCAAAGCTACGCTGTTAACTTTTGACATGACATGACAACCGTATATGAAAAGGCGACATGAACCCAAAGCAGGGAAAATTGAGTCAACATGACACATTTCGGATTTTCGGGTTGAGTTCTGGTCAACCTGCATAGTCACAATGAATTATACATCCACTATGTTTTGCAACACTGTCTTAATTATTATTGTTTATAAGTTCATTCTAATCCCTTTGAGTAATGTTACAGCATTATTTTCAACTACAGTTTGACTTTTAAGGTCAAATGTCTTGATGTAATTTAATATGTGGATTGAGATATTAATTTTTAAATTTTTTGAGAAATTCTTGTAACTACATTAAAGAACGTAACAGTTGTCACAAATAATTATGGCTCATTATCAAGTTGGTGATTATAGGGTCCTGCTAATTTATAAAAGAAAATTGGTTCATTTTACTCCAGATACCAAATCGGCAAATTTTATAAATGCTTTTCATTTAAGCTTTCAGGGTCTTTCTTCACATGCTTTGTTTGGATCAGGATCTTTTCATCGGGTTAACTTTACCCACTGTAGTGTGATTACAGAAGCTCTTCATTTCTTAATTATTTCGTTATGCACAGGCTCTATACGGCAAGGCAACTTCACTGGCCGCAGAAGTTCCACCGAACAACAGGTGAGTAATGGTCGAAGTTTTCTTGATAGATTTCATTTCTTCCAAAAAGATATTGCAAATTGAAGTACCAAATACACCAATTTTGCTTTAAAATTAATGTAATGCTTTAAGGCATCTGTGGATCCTTCAACAGGTACGTGAGATGGTAGAACGTATGGTTAGCTCTAATCTCGGTAAGTACGGGCTTGGAAAAAGTGCAAGTACTATCGGCAGTTCCGATAGCCAGCATGTGCCGCTGGTTCCTGTCAAGGACTCGACCATAATAGATGCACAAAACGACAACAAACATGGACTTCCTAGAACCCCTTTTGAGAACTCTGCATTGCATAAAGGAGAGGTCGTTACTCGACCCCCTAGCAGTAGTACAGCCAACCATAATCTTGTTTATGCTCGTAGAAAATCTGATGCAGAGTTGAGTAACTCACGCACCTTAGAAAAGAATCGAACATCTGGAAATCAGCAAGCGGAACAAGTAGGTGATAAAAAGCATAGTTCTGATTCGCAAGTGAAGATCAAGAGTATTTCAGATAATTCGATAGCTACTACAATTAGAAATTGTGAAAATGAGAAATCTGTCGTGGTTAATACGCCTGTAATGGAGCAATGGAATACGAGATTTGTTCAGTTGCAGAAGTACTTGAAGCAATGTGAGAGTTCAAACCAGGAGGTTTATCTTCGGAGTGAGTTTTTTTCGCTTATCTTCATTTAATAGTTTGATCTACGTGTTCTATATATACTCATTTGATTTCTTTCATGTTTCATACTAGAGCTCCGATCGTTGTCTCCTGATGAGTGTAGTAAACATGCCATTGAACTTGAGAAGCGTACCATTCGGCTAACAATGGAAGAAGGTAAAAAGCAACTCCTTGGTCTGTTTAGTTGATGAAAATTTTCAGTTTGTTTTTTAATAAAATCGAAAACAAGAGTTTTATTGAAAACATATTTTATAAGCAGAACGTGTTTAGAAGGGCCAAAAAGATTTTTTTGGTTTTCATTCAACCATCACACACACTTCTTCCACAAAACCCTCCCACTCTCATTCGAAAAGGAAAGTGCATTCTGAAAACATAAAAATGAAGTTTTCAATATGTAGTTTTAAATTGAAAACTGAAAACTTCAAAAAATAGTAGATCTGAACGCATTTTCTAGAAACTCTATAATTTCACGTTCTTTCTTTTTAGTTGTAGAATTTTCTTTGATGCTTAAGAGGGTTTTTGGGATTGCTTAATGAATATATTTATCGAGGTTTGTAAACTAATAAGCAAATAGGTAGCAGTATGTTAGAATATAGTGATTGAATTTGCTTATTAATTCTGAAAACTAGTAGTTTTTAAGTATTAGGATTGCTTAACAAACATGTAAATGAAAAAAGAGGACACTTTAAGGCAAAAGAAAGGATAGTTGGGGGGTAAAGATGGAATTATTTAAAAGAGTGAAAAAGCCTTTTTTTTTATTTGGAAGAGCACGTAGGAAGATGCTATTACAAATTTGCGGTTTGGAGGGTCAAAAAAGCAATTAAGTGATTATCATTAAACGTTTATCCAAACACTTTTTTTTAGCTTTTTGTTTCTTGAAATCTCAAATAAGTACATTAAGAGGGTGTTTGGTTTTGCGTTATGAATGCTATTATTAGCTTATTGTGTTACAATAACGCAAATAATTGGTTTAAAGTGTTTGGATTGCATACATTAATAAGTTGATTATTTGCATTTAGAGTTCATCTTACCACACTTTTTCATAAGTTAAAAAATGTAGCTTATTAGCTTAATAAATGATTATTTGGTCATTTTACAAGTAAAAACGCAAATCCAAACACTTTAAAAACTGATTATTTAATAATTATGATAGCAAACAGCAGAAGCTAAACCAAACACTACATTTCCGTTAGCACCTTTGTTACAGCTATTATCAGATTATAAGTTTCCAAACGCTACAACACTTTTTCAAACGCAAATCCAAACACCCTCTAAATAAGCAATCCCAAACACCCATCAAGTTCTTAAATACCAATGGGGTTTAGCCCATTTGGTAAGAGGGTGGATATGTAAGTGAGAGGTAGGGGTGAGCTCGGTACCGGACCGAACCGGTACCGATCCCGAAAATACCGAAACCGAATTATTAGTTTTGAAAGAACCGAATACCGAACCGTATAAATTAATATGGTGCCGGCTCGGTCCCGAATACCGAATTTTAGTTAATTTAAAAACCGAATACCGAACCGAGAGTACCGAATACCGAAATTTAGCTAATTTAAAAACCGAATACCGAACCGAATATATTAATTCGGTACCGGTTCGGGTTCGGGAAATGGTACCCGTCGCTCACCCCTAGTGAGAGGTCACGGGTTCCGACTCCCGTCGGAAGCAAGTTGAAATTTAGGTGGAGATTGTAAGTCTTGGGGTAAAAGGAGTAGTTTAGGAGTAGGATAGTTTGCCGTTCAAAAAAAAAATCAAGTTCTTAAATTTTGTTTTGAAGTCAAAAGTGTCTTTAAACTATGATTTTTGAAGTGAAAAAGTCCTAAATTTGTTTCATGAAAACAACCTATTGTACTCTCCAATAGCACAAGTATATGTAAGGGAGGCAATTGATTGTTTAAAGAATTTTTTACTTCAAAAATTATGTTTTAGGGACTTATTAAATGGGATAATCACCAAATACCTAAAATTTGGAGGGGTGTCATTGAAATACCCCAAAACGAAATTTTAGCCATATCTTTTTGAGTTGACTTAAAAACATATTATAACGAAAATTTTTTAATATATTACATGATAAAATAGTTTTCATCGCGAAAATCAAATAAAAAAACCTTTAAAAAGTATAAATCACAAATTTGTTTGATCACAAAAAACTTTATCACTAAAAGAATGGATAAATTCACATTTGTTTTTTTTTTTTGGGTGTATTTTCGATGACATCACTCCAAATTTTGGGTATTTTTGTAATTATCCGCTTTTTAATTCAAAAATGTTAATTTAGAGACTAAAATAGTTTAGGAAATTTCACTTCAAAAACAAAATTTAAGGGACTTAATCCTGCAAAAAAATCACAGTGACTAAACTATTAAATTAAGCACATTGTGTTTTCCTTGTCAAAACCTCTATTTTGTAAGGTTTAATACTTTAATTGCACCAAAATGTAAGGAACTTTAAGTTAATTTATACTTTGTGGATTGTACCTTCAAAAACAAAATTGAAGGGTCTATGTTAGACCTTAATATTCAAATAAGGGGATGGATCATTTTCCATAACTTAGAGGGTGATTGGTTCACAGGTTTTTTTTTCCTGTGATTTCCATTTTGTCAAAGGATATGCATTATGTAGCATTTCCATTTATCAGAATTTCGTCAAAAAATTTGTTTATATTATAGGGAAAATTTGCTAATATGAAGAATGCAAGATAACTGAGATTTAAAATCCTAGGAGAAGACTGGGTTTTTAAATAACAAAGAAGGATGAGATTTAAGAAATTCTAGGATTTTAAATCCTTACTGAAATATGCGAACCAAATACTGGATTTTCTATCAGGAAATCCGCGAACCAAACGCCCCTTTAATTTCTATTACAAGCAATCTTCAATCTTAAAAGTTATAACACAGACCCACAAGCTTTGATTTTAAAAGTACAATTAAATAAAAATGGACAAATGTATGCTATATCAAAAGTATATCCTCGTACTTTTTCGCTCTAAACTTCACGTTTGCCTCGCAAATTCGACAAAACCAAAATCTGAAATTTGTCCCAACTTGCCAGACAGTTTTATTTGTGTATCCGAGTTTTGAAAACTCGATAAGCATAAAGTCTGGAAAAGATTATCGGATTCCGAAAACTGATCATGGAGACTTACAAGTCTGAATAATCAGATTTGCAACACATTCAGACACCTTCTTATTCGTTTTGTTGATTGCTTTGCGTTGCAGGGATAGAGATACAGAGGGTGCAGGATTTGAATGTTTTGGGCAAATCTGCTGGAAACCATCTGCTTCTCCGACCACCGACTCCTATACTCAAGTCTGAGAACCTCGTTTGAAACTTATTTATTTCGTTTGAAATTGAAACAATGCCTGCTTGATCGTCTGATTATTCTGACATGGGTTTTAATGTCGGGACTATGTTCTAATTGTTTGTATGAGTATCACTCTCCGACTTTTATGTTGCCGTCGAGTAGGCAAATACCATGGTATGTGTTATCGAGAGTATTTATTGCGACCTTTTTACGCTGTCGGCCAATCCTTTCTTTTGTTATTAAAGTTTGTTGCTAAGATCATCTTCATGGCGTAAATCTTTGGTGTTCATGTTATTTTATTTTTCCATAAATGTCCTCAAGTTATTTTGTTCTTTTTGGTTTAGTAGAATTTAGACATTAGAATTTGATTTTTCAGTTTTTTAAAAACTTGGTTTACTAATTATAATCGGGTTCTAATGTCCAAATTTTACTAAATCAAAAAGAAAAAAATTAACTTGAGGACTTTTATGAAGTAAAACTAACATGAAGGTATGAAAAACGTCAAAAGCATGAAAACATGTTAGGGTTTTTTTATTATTATCAACCCTTAAAAGAACACTAAAAAAGAAAGTAAAATAGTGTATGCTCCAAATTTATAAATTCAGCCTTTTGATTATTTGGGTTAATTACAAAAAAAAATAATTATTGTCATATATTTTCTGATTTGAGTAACATATTAATTTCAATTTCAATTAGTAAAACATAATAACAGATTATCTGAACAAATAACTGATAATCTTTAAAAAGTGTTACGTCAGGTTGTATAGTCATGTCACTTTGAAAAGTTTTGATGGTTAGATAAAAAACTGTCATTTCAATACATTTTACTAGTAATATTATATAGATTGATGTGTTTTCATTAATATACTTTCTTAACTGAAAAAATAATAATGTGCTACTTAAAATAGAAAAAAAAAAAAAGACAATATGTTATATATTTGCGTGATTAATCCTTGAATTATTATTTTTTATCTATGTTAGACATTGTTAAGTCATAGTCATTATATATTTCATGACGGATAAAATCTATAAAGAAATAGTATTAAACAAATAACCAAAATGTCACTTGTCGTCTTATTATATTCTTACTTGTCATCTTTTGTTGATGACATGTGTATTTTACTCGCATATTTTAAATAAAATTTAATTAAATTTAATAATTAGATAAAACTATCTAACTGACAAACAAAATTTCACCTAAATCTTCTTCATTCTTTAATTTGGAGTATTGATTTCTATTCTCCTATTGTATTAATTACATTTTAAAATATAGAGCAAGATTTCACATAGAAATATATTATTAATCTATTTATTCAATAATTAATATTATAATTTCTCAAAAACTTTTATTATATAATGTTGTTTATGTAAATTTAAATTTAAAATGTCATTGTCACTTATTTATTTTATCTACAATTGATATAATTTACTTTTCCTTCCAATAATTTTTAATACAAGATAATGTAGAGCAATAATTTCTATTTATCAATTGTATTTTCACGTTTTGAAACTTAAAATATTATACATTTCTTAAATAATCTATATAACTTGACAATATAACTTTAACTACGTTATTATTTAATAATTCCAACCAAAAAATTTTATACATTCAACATTTATACAACATTTTTACTTTTTCCCTGAAGACCATATATATATATATATATATATATATATATATATATATATATGTATATATACCACCTCTAATGCAGCGCACCAGAAGGTACCACCCTTAAAAGTAATTTTTTTGAAATTTTTTTTCATGAACATGTTCTAATTAACATTACACAGATCATATGTAAGTGCATGAAAACACACATCACATAAATGCATGTTCACATGTCTTCAAAATTATGTAAGTGTGTGTTCACATCATTTTTTAGGAGCTAGGAGATGTGAATGTATGTGAAATTTACATACGATCTTTATAATGTTAATTAAAACATGTTTATGAAAAAAAAATTTTAAAAAAGTTTTTTTAAAGGTGGTACCTTCTGGTGCGCTGCATTTGGGTGGTACTCTCTCGAACCATATTCTACATATATATATATATATATATATATATATATATATATATATATATATATATATATATATATATATATATATATATATATATATATATATAGGGTCAGGTTCTATGGGGCACCATATGCATCGAGAACCAAAAAAGAACCAACTACAGCCTTTAGATTAAATGATCATGATGCATCACGCGATGCATGTATTTGGTATGCATTGGGGTATTTTGGGAAGAATAAATATAGCTAGTCAAATAAAATTTAATTTTATATTAACTAAATATTCAATCAATACCTAAACAATAAATGCTAATTAATATTAATTGATACACTTTCAAAATTACAAAATCTAAACAAATTCAAAAAAAAAGATTTGATGTCGATGCATCTAATATTCATCCTTCAATTCGTGATGCATCTAAACATTTTGTCTTAACGAACATGTAGATGATATGAATTAGTTAATCATAATGCAATTTTGAACATATGTATATTATAATTTTACATGAAATTTAACATTTAATGATCATGTGCATTTGATATGGTTTTCCAGTTTTTCAGTCTAATATAGTTTTCCATGGATCTCGACCCTATATATATATATATATATATATAGATTTGGGTTCAAATGAGTACCACTAGTTTTGCGGAGTACCGGAGGTACCTCGCTTAAAATCATTTTTTTTGAAATTTTTTTTCATAATCATTTTTAAATTAATAATACAAGACTACTTGCAAAAAATCACACATAAAGACACACTAGAACTATGTGAAACGTGTGTGTTCACATGAACTCTGCTGTTGTGAACGTGTGTTCACAACTAAGCATGTTCACATGAATTTTTTCACGTTCACATGACTTTTAAGATGTTAGAAAGTGTGAATGTATATAATTTTTTACGAATAGCCTTATATTATTTGTATCTAAATGAATATGAAAAAAAATTCAAAAAAAAAACTTTTTTTCGGAGCAAGTTCACATCTGAAACCCGTGTGTTCACAGGTACTCACGGTACTCTGCATTTTTTAGGTACTCACACGAACCATATTCTATATATATATATATATATATATATATATATATATATATATATATATATATATATATATATATATATATATATATAATTGGGCCATACATGTTTCCTGTAATACAAGATCTCAAGCTAAGTTTTACTTTATCATTGGTATAAGCAAATTTTTATAGATCGATCCCCCAAGAAGAATCAGACATGATAAATTTTCATCGTCCAATGCGAGCAAGAATCATAAGAACCAACCATATAAAATATATGTTATCAATGCATCCGCATATATGATATATAATGTATGGTTTTATGTGAGTAACATAAAAATGTTACAAGAATCTTTTTTTGGAGTTGAAACTATCGAGTGCAAAATTCAGTTTGTTACAAATAAATACTTGATGCCCAAGTAGCCTCATAAAATAGATCGTGATATGATCAATTGCTTTTATGATTTGTTTTTTATCACCAAAATCATTAGAAACCTTATATAAAAACTTACAAAAGATTTACTTATTACTAACATCGTCTAGTCTTTGTTCTTCTTTAGACCTTTATGATTTCTTTTTATACCCAAAAAATTTAAAAACATTTTATAAACACATACAAATGATTTTCTTGTTTATACAGCGTAGTCTTTGTTACTCTTTAGACCCTTTTCTCATTCCAATAGTATCGTAGATTGTATCGTCCAAAGGAAATGAACGTATTCTTATATTATTAAATTAAATACGAAGTTAAGTGAAATAAATCTTATGGAACATGCTCATGTATGACATTATTTGTGCATAGAAAAGATTATATTCAAGTGAACCTAGCTATCCTATGTATGGGCTTACGTGATAGTTGGAACAACGACACATTTTGTTACAAATTCAGATTTGACTAATATAGAAAGACACATATCTGCATAGATGAATTAAGAGTTGAAGTCAAATTACTTCTAAAATCCAATTTCGCTTCAAGAAACTCCCTTCAACAAATGATGTCAAATATAAACATCAGATTTCAAGAGAAATATCCAAATGTCTTATTATTTACGATAATCTAAACATGTATCTGTAATATACTATCATTCCTCCCAAGTGATGAATGATGAATTCGAAATATCTATGATACATATAACTTTTTTATAACTGACCAGAGATACCTTTTTTACGTATAATTGGAAAGTGCATCAACATGATACGTCACTAAGAAGATATGTAATACAAAAATGTAAGTAAACTATAAAAACGAGTCAAAATGGATTATCACTATATATTAATTGATGATACATGTCATCAAATCTAGCAATAAATAATATTTCTCATTCCTTTTAGCATTAATCATTTCATGAGTGGTTTACTTAATTAAATCTCTCTAATGCATGTTAACTAAACTCATTATTATGAATAGTGTTTCATTATTAGTTAATAATTAAAAACCCTAATTTAAAAATATCCACTTAAAAAGTATTAATTAAGGATATATGATTAGAAAAATAGTCATTTATATAAAATTTTATTAATGATAAAAATTTCACTGCAAGGCTAACATGTTATTAAAAAGTAAAAAAGATTTTATTGGAAAAACAATAATTAAACCAATTCATAAATTTATAAAAGTTCATTGCTATTTTTGATATTAATCGACCATCATAAAATCTAGTGATCAATCACATTAGCATGCATAAATCAGAAATTAATTATTAAACAGTTAATATACATACACACTGTTCTTCATATTTTGAGTCTGAAATTCGAACAATAATTAATAATTAAACAAATAAACTTACAATAATTAATAATTAAACAAATAAACTTACAATAATCAACATTAATTTAATATATATCTTTCAAAATATAACCTTAAAATTAAATGGCCACCGGAGAAGAACACATATCAGGCGCCATCATCATCCTCCGGCGGTGGCGATTTGTTAAGATCCGGGACCTTAAACCGTTTCGACGACCCTTGTTGTTCGATATCTTGATCAACGCTCGTAACGAAGTTAGCCGCGAGTGCCCTAGCGATATCGACGCTTGCCGCTTGGCGTTCTTCGTGTGTATGCCATCGTATGTGACCACACAAAGCCTTCTCATGACACATATCTTTCTTACAAATCGGACAGATAACCGACTTATGTTTTAGGGTTCCGGGTGTCGATAACGGATGCTTACCGATGCGGGAGACCGACGGAGTTGAAGATGGAATTACTGTGGCGGACGAGGACGGTTTTGATGCCGGTACTGTAGTTCCAACGCGGTGTGGTACTCTTCGTGGGGTTCGAGAAGGGGTGGTGGGATTCGAACGGGTGGCGGCACCGTCGTGGACGGGGTGGCCGGTGGTGTTGCCGTCGTCGGCCATTGTTGTGTGCGGAGAATTATGGAGTGAATTTGGATTTTGGAGGGAGAAAGTGCAGAGAAATGTGAAGTTTGTAATATATTTAAAGGTAAACTTGCAACGGTTAAAGAAATCCGTTGGTGGTTATAGGAGAAATTTAAACGACAGTTAGTCAGTTAAGAGTCATCGGAGGCGGCGGTTGTTAACCGGATTTAAACGTTGTTACAAAACGGCGCCAAAAAAGATTTATATTATATTATTATTATTTATATGTTACAAAGGCTACAACGGTTGCTAGGATAATGCATAAAAAGGTAATATACTTTTGAATTAAGTTTTCTTTAACATATATCTAACATTTTTATTTTTAATAAGTGGTTAAAATTGTCCCTTTTTGAAATGATTAATTGCATGAAACTTTTAACGGATATTTTATTTATTTTATTTCATGTAATCAGGGCGGACCTAGCTTTTAGCTATGGTAATACTAGAAAAATGGTTTCCCTCGTTAATTTGTTGGTAATGACTAGGGGTGAAATTAAAATATTTAATTAAACTTAAAATTATAAAATGAATTTAAATACATAAGATACAAATCTATATACCTTTTAATATATAAAAAAGTACTTGTGTCGTAAACGAAATTATATCGTAATTATTAAACTTAAAACATAAAAAAACATGTCAAAGTAAAAAATAAATATAACTGAGTTATAATTATGTTAAAGCTACATTATACATTTAAAATTAAAGAATTTAATTATTCTTAGTCAAATAACGTATGACAAAAAAAAAATAAAAAAAAATGTTCTTTTGTTAAAAAAAAATAGGAATTCGGATTTTCGGATTAGTATGCAAAATCCGTATCCGGTTCAATTCAAATTTTCGGATCGGATCCTCATATTCGGATATTTTTTTAACACCCCTAGACCCTAGTAATGGCTTCCATCGTTAATCCCTCGGTAAATTCTGTCAGCGAGCATACCCTTAGGGGGCGTTTGGTTCGCAAATTTTTTTCTACGAGATTTGCATTTTGTCAAAGGTTGCGTTATGCAACATTTGCATTTGTCAGGATTTTGTCAAAGAATTTGTCTTATCTTATAGAAAAAAATTGTTAATCTGAAAAATGCAAGGTAACTGGGATTTAAAATCCTAGACGGGAGGCTGAGATTTAAAATAACAAAGAAGAGAGAGATTTAAGAAATCCTGGGATTTTAAATTTTTACTGAAATCTGCGAACCAAACACAACAATTTAAATGCAAATCCCAGGAAATCCCAAGAAATCCGCGAACCAAACGCCCCCTTAGTAATCAGTCGGTAAAATATTTCCGTCGATAATACTCGTTATTGACCAAATATTTGTAACCGATACTTGTCCTCAGCAAACCGTCGGTAAATTTATCGAGGGATTACGGACGGATCAGCCCATCGGTAATAACTTTTTTTGTAGTAGCATGTGTCCCTCGACACCGTATGCTATATATATGGTTGATGTTAAAGTGACACCCAAGATTTTCATAATGTGACACTGATGTTCTAAGAAAAATGGTAAAAATGTATAAAGAAAAAAGAAAGAAAGAAAAGAAACCAGGTTTATACTTCAACCTTCATATTATTAATTAGAGCATTTTGATTTATGACCGTTGCTAAGAGTGGGAAGAAGCATTTCTTAATTTTCGATCGAAATCTCTTCCATATTTATATCTTCTAACGTATGCTTGCTTGGTTATGAAAAACTACTCACATCACCACTCTGCCTTGAGCCCTCGAGAGTCCTTCAAACATTAGGACTCTCTTTGTCGAACAACCATAGCCAAAAACGATCAATTTGCTGTCTTTCAACGTATACCTCTTTCATTATTTTGTAAAGACTTTTCTTGATTTCTTGTCTTTTGTATTTGGAAAGTGTAATGATAGAGTATTAAGAAGGTGAACATGTGTAGACATGATGTTAAAAAAATTACCAAAAGGATTTCTTTTTTATTTATAGTAGATTTATTCTTTTTAAATCTAAATGTTTAGTTATTTATATATTTGTGTTGGGAAGAACCAGAATCGCAAAATCCGACTCGACTTCCAAATAATGATGAAAGCTAAAATAATAAATAATCTCTAAATAGTGACACCGACTGAATTATTTTCTGGATTCGCCCATGCATGCAACTAACTTTATTTTTCTTTGTAAATGATAACGTACTTCAAAAGATACAAAAGGTTAATTTTGTTCATTACTGCTAAATGCCATCAAAGTTACCGTAAAAAAATGTTCTTTCCAAAAGATGGTCTTTTGAGGATTAAAAAGTTGTTGTACAAAGCATGGATTTCTAATAAATCACCATGTTCGCCCGAGGGCATCAAGGGGTCTAAATCATTTGGTCGATTTTCTTATAGGCTAAAGAACAAATTCTGATCTTTGATTTCGATAAAAATATAATCCTTTTTAGTGAAAATTGAAACTTTTGCCAAGGACATTATCATGAACTTAATCCTATTCAAAGTATTTAGACGTGACTCTGATGCAACTATTAGGGTTTGTAATGATTAAAAAAAACAATTTATGATTAAACGCTGTGGATTTCAAAAACTTACAAACCAAAAGTTAGGATCTCATCTAGAACAATTTGAATAATAGAAACAAAACAAGAGGGAGTAGGACATAACTCTAAGTCGATTTCCACAAGACTAAACCAATAGGGTTGTTATTGGTGTTCACTGAAGATGACACAGTCAAGCGTCGCAAAAAAACTTGCAAGTGACAGATGAAGAACACCAAAACAGACTTGTTTGTGTGTACGTATTTGGACAAGAGATGCATAGAAAGAGGGAGGAGACAAATTTTTTATGAGGGGTTAGGGTTTTAAGAACCTAATTTGCCTAAATTAATTCCTTGTAATTGTCTCTTTTATTTGATTTGATATTATCCATTTATTTATCGAATAAATAAGGATAATATTCAATTAAATTACATTAGGTTAACCAAGTTAACAAAGAAATTAAGCCCAGATCATGAGTTAATATGATTCAGAAGAAAAATCGGGCATGACCCGTTCGCACGGAATCTATATCACCGATTTAGTTTATATGTACAAACCTTGAGTTTTGTAAGTATATTTACTAGATAGTTGAATACATCAACTGTCATCAACTTTAACAAACATAACTACCACTGATGAACATGTAAGTGATCTATCCAAATCCCAAAAAAAACTACAAGCTTCAAGTTCTACCAAAAGTCACGAACTCAAATCCGGCCAACTATGCTTTGGGTCCGGAACCGACAATTACTACTACCAGCACTTGAGATAAGTGAAATATATGAGATTAGCAAATAAAATTTGATAAGTGAGTTACTAGATCAATATGGAGCGTATAACATAAAACATGTCACAACCAACAAGTATGGTAACAAAGAGTACATGTGCAATATCATAACCAAAAGTGTGTGGGAATAGAACCCACTCCAACAAGTCACGAGGGAGATTCGAGAATTTGCGCGTTGTCATTCCCAGGATACCGAGACTTGGCAACCATACAACCAACCGACACCCGGAGTCCGGCCACCTACACCGTAAGCTTATCCGGTGTAAGGGTTTTATACGCACAAACACAGTAGGGCGTTTAAATATAAATAATAATCTGGACGTCCATTGAGGGTAAATGATCAAACATAGGCTCAACAATACAGTTTAATAAAATGATATGATGATAAGTATCAAGTGACTCGTCAATGATAATATGAAGAACAATAGGCTCAAGTGATTGTAACAAGTTCAAGGCACCATGGCCATAAATCAATATCATGCAACTAAGTGCAAGCAATGAAATGCATCACATTACGCCGAAGATACATGCACAATGTTATAATAAAGATAAGCATGTAAATATGTATGCACTATACACATCAATACTAGAACTCACAACAAATAGGCTAAGAATAGCCCTTAAGTAACAATAGCCGCCCAAAGGCTTTGTAAGATTGATCTCCACCCTTAGCTTCCCAATCCGAAAACCGACACTCCTTTTAGTCCAAACCTATCCAACATTGATATTCAAAGTATTTATAAGTTCATTACATTGTATCATAAGATTTGGAAGCTATTTGAGGCTCTTAAGTGCTTTCGATTTTAAGTTTCCGAATTCTATCAACACCGTTGCACTTTTCGGTCATTCTTATAGACTTTTAGGTAGTATAATTAGGCATGGCAAAAAAAACCCAACCCCGACGGGGAACCCGTAACTCGACCCCGATTTGACCGGGGAATCCCCGAGTTGACCGGGGATGGGGATGGGGACGGGGAATCCCCGATTTAAATTAATGGGGATGGGGCGGGGATGGGAGACACTTTAATCCCCGACCCCGAACCCGACCCCGCTTATAAATTATGTTTTAATATAAATTATTATATATATTTAACTTTACAATGTAAATTATTCATCACATTTTATATAATATATTAAATATCATTGTATATGACTTTTCTTTAGTTTAAAATACTATTGTTATTTTTCATTTCATTGGTTTTAAAAATGTTTTGCATCCATTTCTTTGTTTTAGTTTTATTACAAATTATAGGTTATATATGTAAATACCTCAAATATGTTTGAATTAATTTTTTTTAATGTTTATTTACATATATTTTTATACTAAATTACTATTTATAGTTTAAATTTAAATAATCTTTAGGAGCTTGAAAAACCCGATTCCCCGACGGGGATCCCCGATCCCCGATTGGGACGGGGATGGGAATAAGAACTCATTCCCCGACGGGGATGGGGCCGGGGATGGGGGAGAGGATTATGAAGCGTAGATGGGGACGGGAACTGAGATCCCCGCCCCGCCCCATTGCCATCCCTAGTAGTATTTGATGTTAATTGATGAGTTATATAAGTATATAATGATTACGTATGGTGATACTATAATTATAATGCTTAAAACATGAGTTTCAAGTGTACAGGGGTGCGCTCGACGAGTCACATAAGTTTGAAATAATTTCCCCATTCCAGAGAATTTCGACTCGACGAGTCAGAGGAGCGACTCGCCGAGTCACCTCCAGGTTTGCACCATTTCTTGTTGTTTTAAACCCCTGCTCGTATCCCTTACTTCAGAAACTCATTTCCAACACCTTTAAACATTGAAATAACTCATTTTTATGTTTCCTTTGCCCAATATAAACATATTTTACCACTTATACAACAAGAAATCCACACATTCATCATCTAATCCCTTGAATTTACCTAAATAAAACCTAACTGAACACTAAACACAAGTTTCATGAGTTTCACTTGATACTTGTGTTCATAATTTCAGAAATTACACAAGATAGTTGCTTATACACTATTAACTTCATTAAACCATCATTTCATTGGTTCACATATCATCTATCATCTTCATTTGGTGTTAATTAGGAAGGAGAGGAAGCCACAATCCATCACATACACCTTTAAATCATAGAGGAGGAGGTTACCTTGTGTTTCAAAGATTGATTGCTCTTCAAATGATGAATTCTCTTGCCAATACCTACAAAATACTCCCGCCCTAATGCTCTTTTCTCTCTAGTTGTGTAGGGAAATGGAAGAGGGAAGAAATGAAATGGCCAGGCACAATTGGGGTCAATTTGACCCCTAATTGGTCAAAATTTTACACCAACACCCCTAAGTAGGCATGGCAATGGGGCGGGACGGGGATCTCAGTTCCCATCCCCATCCCCGCTTCTTAATCATCTCTCCCATCCCCGTCGGGGAATGAGTTTCTATCCTCATCCCCGTCCCAATCGGGGATCCCCGTCGGGAAATCGAGTTTTTCAACTTTCTAAAAGATTATTAAGTTTAAACTATACATAGTAATTTAGTAGAAAATTTTATGTAAATAAACTTTAAAACAATCAATTCAAACATATTTGAGTTAATTACATATATAATTTATAATTTATAATGAAACTAAAACAAAGGAATGTATGCAAAAGATTTATAAAACCGTTAAAATGAAAAAAAAAAAACAATAGTATTTTAAAGTATAGAAAAGTCATATACAATGATATTTTATATATTATATAAAATGCAATGAATATAATTTACATTTAAAGTTAAATATATATAATAATTTATATTAAAACATAATACATTATCGGGGTCGGGGATTAAAGTGTCTCCCATCCTCGCCCCATCCCCATTATTTTAAATCGGGGATTCCCCCTCCCCATCCACATCCCCGGTCAACTCAGGGATTCCCCGGTCAAATCGGGGTCGAGTTACGGGTTTCCCGTTGGGTATGAGTTTTGTTGCCATGCCTACCCCAAGCCTTAATTTTCTCATTTTCAGCCACAATACTACTATATATTTATCACCCTTTTTAAGCTACTAACATTTATACATGCTTAAGGTACTTATACATCATGCTTTAGTGTAATGTACTCATTGTATGGATTACCCCTTTACAAGGTTTATAACATAGAGTACAAATCACCAAGGCAAGTGACTAGTTATTAACACATTAATTATGATAAAACTTTTGAACATTATTAATTTAGGCAATTTAATCGATTGAATTATTACCTTGATAATTAGGATGTTACATAAAACCCGATACGAAAAGTCGTTCCGATTTCAAGGTTAACCTAACCGTTTCGGTTTAGTTAACCGAATCGGAAAAAAGTTTCAGTTTCGGTTTAAGTTCACGATTTCTGTGACGTGCGATTAACCTGGAAAAGCAAAATAAATTTGCTTTTATAGATTTTAATTTTTTTGCCTATAAATATTAACATTTATCCCAACAATAATTTAAAATTATAACATATTTATTAGTCTATATTAATTTTTAAATTCAAAACAACAAAAATTTTACACTAGAACAATTTAATTTAAAAAGATTATAAAATAGTGTTTTTTTAATTAGATTTTTAAATATAATATTCAATCTTTTAAAGATATTACATACATAATTTGTAGTTTTATTCCTCGTTTCTTTATCTTTGACATTTGAAGTTTTTAGAAAATAATTGTTAAAGTTTTTTAATTTAAAATTTAATCAATTAAATAAAAAATAGTTAATTGGTCGTTGAATATTCGAACCCAAAAAAAAAACCAGTTTACAGATTTTTTTGGTTTAGGTTAGGTTCACGAAATATTCAAACTAGTATCTCTGGTTAATTATTCGAAATGCAATTTCGATTTGGTTAACCATCCTTGAGCACCCCTAAATAATAAAATTAAATTAAAATTATGTTGAGAAAAATCATTTTTGATTCTTTCTCCAACATTCTAACTACGTGGATAGCATAACAGGGGAGATTAATGTAACTTGAACCATTTGATTCCTCTGAATAAAAAATAATATAATCCACTAAACGCTCTCCGACTCCGACGAGATCTATTAGCAACCGGCCGGCAGCAATCCAAGTTTCTACCGGTGTTCTTCATCTTCACCCTCTCCTCACTCTTCTCCTTCTAATTCACACCACTTTCTTTCCATAGATTTCAGAATTCAACTCAATTTTGAACCACAATGTTGGCTAAAGCAGATCCTTCTCAGAAACTGTACACGCGTATGAGATTATGGGAGCTTTCTGATCAATATGTTGTTGAGCCTAGTGATGGTTCTTCTGGATCTTGTTTGGCGATCAGTCGTCTCAATGGCTCCATGACTCTTCTTGGTTTGTTCTCGATTTCATTCCTTTCCTTTACATTCGATTTTAATTTAATTACTTTATCAATGGTTTACGAGAGACTAAATGTGTTGGAAGGATTTACCTTAATTGTACCTCGTAATTCATATAGAATGTTAATGTTCTACTCAGAAATCGTCAGAATTTTGATTATGGATGCGTTTATGAATTCCAACATTTCCTCTTTTGCGAATGTTAGAAACTAGAATAACCTAGTTTGTTAATTATCGTGGTTACATAAGATTGATGATCTTTTGAAGGTTGTTATAGTCATTTCACTGTATGTATGGTTGAGATGTTCTGATTTAAATGTTCTTAAGAAGTAGAATAGAACCAGGATGTAGTAATGGAGGGATCTACATTGAAATAAATATTTAAAACAGTGCAATTTAGTACCTTTTTTTTAGGAAAAAATTGTTAGGGCAGTGCATATCTTGGTAAAAGGTTTGATATGAGGTGGTGTTAGAATATAAAAACAAGGGCAAGGTTGCAATGCTTTTTAATTATGTTTTCTGCTTGGCCAGATTATTGCGAAGTAGTTTATGTAACTAAATCTTTCCTAATGAATTTGTTTCTATTGCAATCTATGTAGATGAAGTTCCAAACTCTGCCAGTCGCACTCCTAAAATTCAGACCATTTTCGGTGTCGTTGGGATACTAAAGCTTTTGGCAGGTCAGATGATGATGAATGTAGTAGTAACATTTTGCTTGATATCAGTTTTTTGTACATATGGGTACTGCATACTTGCTTTTGGTCCTTTTGGATTACGTCTGCAATGCCTTATGTATGCACACCTATAACATCATAAGCTTGATCAAGTACACTAACAATATTAATCCAATTTCGAACTATAGCATGTTTACGAACATTTATTAGTTTCATATTTGGTTTTTGGGTTGAAAATTGCTTAATTATTTGGCTTAGATGGTTGAATAAGTAGATAGATTAGTGTTCAGTAGAAAACATAAACCAATGATCAGGTTCAAATGTTTAAGCAAACTGATTGTGATGAATTTTTGATCATTAAGGGTCAAGATAATCAGATTTATATAATCAGGTAAGTAGTTGTAAGGAAACTGATTATTGAGCTAAGTTTTCTAATTATCCATATATTTAAGTAAGTGATCTATGACTATTTGATTCATTCTTCAAATCTCAATAATCTCTTTAAAAACTCATGTTCAAATTGGCAAACACCGGTATAAATTAATGGGTAAATTATAGTATTGATTTTCCATATGTTCAGAACGGGTCATCACTATTTTGATTAGATAATGAATTGTAATAAACTGTGTACCTAGATTTATTTGATTTGATAAAAGATTTTCTTTTCCATAAACGATAAACAAGTATCAATGGGGTGTTTGGATGTGCATTTTAAATGTGGTTATGTAGTATTAATTGAAATTAGATGATCAGCTGTAATAATGTGGTCCATGAGGTAGTGTTTAGATGTGCCTATGTTGCTTGAAGTTGTAATAATTACTTATGGTGGTGTTGAATGTTTGGAAGAGTAACTATTCAAGAAAGTAATAGCAAACGTACAAGTATATAGGTGAGTTTAGTCTCTTTTCATAGAGAGTTCTGTAGCAGTTAGTATAAAACTAATTATTTAATCACTAAATATAAGACAATCATAGGGGAAAAGTAGGCTACCCAAACACTAATACCATTCACTTTCAGAACTATTGGATGCTGACACTATGCAGTTGTTTTAATTGTTAGTTTACGTTCATTGACATGAACTGTTTTTCTTTTTGGTCTCTAGGATCATACCTATTCGTCATAACAGAACGCGAATGTGCTGGATCGTACTTGGGTCATCCAATTTTCAAAGTTTCAAAACTGAAAGTCTTTCCCTGTGATTATTCTGTAAAAAACGCTCCTGAGGAACAGGTGACAATACCATAGGTTGCTTATTTTTAATATATTTTTTGATTGGTTACGGTATATGTAACCTATTTTTTAGAATCTATTTATTGCAGAAGAAGATGGAGTCGGAGTTTTCCACATTGTTAAAAGTTGCAGAGAACACTCCAGGCCTTTTCTTCTCATATGATGTGAACATAACATTAAGGTGCATCTTTCTTTATGTCTAAATTATAACATATGAAATCGGTTTTTGGGTGAGAACTAAAATTAAAATTTCCGTTTGTTGTTTCCTTTACCTGATATATACTGAATACAAGGGAAATCCCATTCGAGCCACCAACGTTGACATGGCAGGTAAGCCCCAGGCTTTAGTGGGAACCTTGCAAGTCATGATTTGACATCACACCTATTCGCTAATAAGGACAGATGGCCGGAAGTGAAACTTGCAAGAGTAGAACCCATGACCTTGACTTGACATTGAAACTACACCTCTAGCAGACACTAAACATCATGTCCCATGATCTGTGGCTGTAGGAATTTGTCATTCCTAGTTGTTTGCAATGGAATTTAGATTCCAGTATCTCATAATCTACAGACACCTCCCCTGCACCCCACAAACACACTAGCGAGTAGCGATCGTAGTTTTAATTCCAATTCCTTCGAATTTCATCCCGCGAGCCAAATCCACCGTTAGGATCTGTTTTGTTACCGACTTAATGTTAATTGTTAGGGTAATAGAATTTGGTTTGTTTGATTAATTGTATTTTGTTACTCATTGATTCTTAATTTTTACTATCTGTTTTGTTAGGTTTAATTGTTTATGGTTATTGCCATTTGTTCATCTTGCAGTGCACAACGGTTGAATGACTTGGGTGATGAATCGAGGCTTCTTCCTCTTTGGAGACAGGCAAGTGTCTTTAAGCATAGGGAGAATTTTCAAACCTTTTATGTATGGTTTAATTTAGGTTATATTATATTGATAGCATGTCAAACAGGTAAAATGAAATAATTTATTTAAAAAAGAAATGAAACAAACCTGATTAGAAAGTTTCAAAAAATAGATAAAAAGTTTTGCCCATTTTGACCCGTTTCTTCCAACTCCATCTATACTCTTATGTTTGTCTATACCTTCAAGAATTATATCTGCACCCGAGTCTGTTTCTTAAGCCTGCACGTATACCTTTTTCTAATACACTATGAATTTTATTGCCACAGGCAGATCCTCGGTTCCTTTGGAACAACTATATGTTGGAAGTTCTCATTGATAACAAGGTTTGTTTTTCATAAAATTTGGACCAGCTGAATTCAATTGCTTCACTCTTTGTAAGATTGACTAGTTGACCTTGTCATCATCTCCTTGCAGCTTGACCAGTACATGCTTCCTGTTATCCAAGGGTGTATCCTTCCCTTTTTTTTCAACGAGAGCATTTGAAATCAGTAGTTACATGTGAAGAGTAGAGATATCTCAACATCGTTATTCTTGATCAACTTTGTTTGCTGTTGCAAGCTGTTTTCTCTTAAATGTTGAATGAAATATCGAATGCATCTCAAATAAGTGATCAGCTTATGCTTGTGCATAAAAGGGTCTAATGGAGCTGAGCGGAGTCGATATAGTGCTGAGCTGACTTGACATTAAAACTAACTTGACTCGAGCTTGATCAAGCCTTCATTTGCAAGCTCAAGCTCGAGCTCAATGAAGTGATCAATATTTTTTGAGCTCTGCTCGACTTGACTTGATTCTGTATCAGCAAGTTTCCTCTGGGGTTTAGAATGTGTAGTAAGGGTAATTATGTAAATATACATCTATATATACAGTATACACACAAAGGGTGAAATCTAATTTAATGTAAGATTGTTAAGGCTTGCGAGCTTCACAGGTCGATTGTGTAATGTTTAATCTCGGTTCAACTTAATCGAGTTTAATTTTGAATATTTTTTCGAGTCCGTCTTGAGTAGCTCATGAGTTTGATTTACTTGATTACACCCCTATTAATGTGCATTACCAGGATAACAGGGTTATGTCTTTGAATTTTTGTTTTGTTCTCAACTTATGATCAGCTTTTCAGAATTTTCAATCGGTCATTGGGAAAGATTCAATTGACGTTACCCTGATTGCACGAAGGTGCACTAGGAGAACTGGTATGGTTGAACTGAAGTTCTTAATGGAATTCGGAAAACATATGTACCATTTCACTTGTCTCCATTGGCTAAGGGTAACTTCTAATTGTGGGTAGGTACTAGGATGTGGAGAAGAGGAGCAGATCCTGATGGCTATGTAGCAAATTTTGTCGAAAGTGAACAAATTGTCCAGTTAAATGGGTATACTGCATCGTTTGTACAGGTACTTCCATTTTTTTTATAACTCCACTGCATGTATTTATTCAAGGTTAAATGTGTAAAATAGCAACCTACATTCACATTTTTACCGTTTTTAGCTAACATATACAAAATTTCATGTTCATTAATCATAGCAACATGGGACCTAATATTTCGAAAAAAAGTTACTATAAATGTTAAAAGGTGAAAGTAGATTGTTAATTTACACATTTAATCCAAAAGTACATTGCTATAAATTGTAAAAAGGTTGCTATTAAACAGCATTAATGTTAAAAAAGAGCTATGAATGGCAAAAAAAATTAGTACATTATTATAGACGGTAAAAAGTAAAATTAGGTTTCTATTCTACACAGTGAACCCTGTCTTTTCATGTAGTAAACAATTGGATTCTACGGCTTGTAGGTCTTGTTGGTTTCAAAACTCTATATTCTACACACTAGACACTTTTGGGTTTTCTCAGAATGCAATAAAGGTCGTAAATACCTATTGGTGGGGTGTTTGAATGTGTTCAAACTGATCATTGCGAAGTAACGGTAATTAGTTTGGCATGCATGGTAAAAACTAATTATGATTCTACTTTTTTAATTATTTAGGGTCAAAATAATCAGTTTGGAGATGTAGATGAGAAGTCATATAAAATTTGATTGTTGAGATAAAAGTAAGTTACCTAACTACCCCCAACTTTAAGCATCTGATTATTTGATTTTGATTCTTGAAGTCCAAGTAGTCACTTGAAAATGAACATCTAACATTCAAAACAGACCCTAAGTAACGTCACCATGTGAAGAGGAGAATCTTAAAAGGTCTTATCATTCAAATTTAAGAGATTTTCCCTAAACAAACAAGCCCTATAATATAACTAGGATAGACTCTGTGAAAAAAGAGCGCACCTCATGACACTAAGAGCCAAAATGAGTGCTTTTAATTAAAAAACTATTAACATCATTTTGGTTGTAACGTGCTATGTAAGTTGGCTGTGATAGTAAAATGCTTTTATTTAGTTATTAGCAACATATTTTGATTTTTGTTAGATGTATATACCACTGTTAGCAACATACTTTCATATTTTACATTTTTACCAAATAATAGCAGCATTTTGCTAAATTAGTAACAGATGAAAGTTGTGATTACTGATAACTTGCATTGTGTGGAGCGGTGAAAAGGTGAAAGTATGCTGATATTTATGCTATCACCCCATTGTCTTATGATAGATGAATGATGATACTATTTTTATTGAATCACACTATTACCAAACAAGATCACATGTTAGATTCTTTGTTTGGGTAGGTCCGAGGATCGATGCCTTTTCTCTGGGAACAAATTGTTGATCTGACATATAAGCCTAAGTTTGAGATTGTGAAGCCCGAGGAAGCGGTGAGTATACAATGCATAAATATTTTTGCACCAATTAAAATATACTTTGTTTGCCTCTGTAACTAACAATCTTAAAATTTATATAATCTCTTCAGTCTCGAGTTGCTGAGAGGCATTTTCTGGATTTACGGAAGAAATATGGAAATGTTTTAGCTGT
Source organism: Centrapalus pauciflorus (assembly GCA_020465985.1). Lineage (NCBI taxonomy): Eukaryota > Viridiplantae > Streptophyta > Magnoliopsida > Asterales > Asteraceae > Centrapalus > Centrapalus pauciflorus. The sequence continues at coordinate 107,044 of JAANYP010003641.1, read as the reverse complement.
TGATCTTGTCAATAAGGTATAAAGTTAAATAGGCTTGGTGTTTGTAATTCATGAATTTTGGCTATTCTTTCTTTTTAATACTCTACTATTTAATTTGTCCATTTTTCCTTAACTAAGATATTTTGAATTTTTCTACTAGCAATATGGGTCTTTGGCCTAGTTATACCAAGGTGTTGTCCCAACCTAATGGTTGTGGGTTCAAGTTTCAATGGAGACATAGGTGGTAGTGTAGGTTGCCTTTCAAAAAAAAGAAGAAGATATTTTTCTACCTAAAGTCCCTAACCTTTTATATACACATCAAGTCCCAAAAATCAACGTTAATTCACTTTAAAGTTCCCTAAATTTCATATAAATGAAATTAAAAAAGTAAAGTTTGGGGACTTAATATATATGAAAAAGTTTAAGGACTTCATGGACTACTTAATGATCCGAGGGAATTTATGTTTTAAGTTAGGGAAGTTTAAATATTTTCTATTTAAGGTAATGCCATAACGGACTTCAAATCTTATCTAGTTAGAGGTAACTGACCTCTAATTTTTATGAATTCAGTCCATGTGTGTGGCAAATTTTTTATTTTTATTTTTACGTCTTCCTCAAATTTACTATTTTGTTGCATAAAGTTTACCAATCATGCAAAAAGGAAAGAAAATAAAAGATTGTTATCTAAAATGCTTATTTCTAAAGTTGGTTACTTGGTTGCCTTCTTCTAAGGTCAGTTATGCAATTTTCTCAAAAAAAAAAAAACCCGAGGGACTAAAATGGATATTCTTGATGATTGACTGCTAAAAACAACAATTACCAGCATGAGTTAGGTCAACCTATGTTTAACTTATTTCAGCATGGTGGTGAGGGGCGCCTATGCGAAAAGTACGCTTCTTCAATACAGAATATTCTTAGCGATGATATAAGGTAGAATCTTGTCTTGGATTTGCAGTTTCATTCATATGTGGCTCTGTATACCGTATGCTAAATCTGTAAAGTTTTGTAGATACGTGCATTTCGACTTCCATCGCATTTGTGGACACATACATTTCGAGCGCTTATCTATCCTTTATGAGCAAATTGAGGATTTCCTTGTTAAAAACAGGTATAATTTTACATGGGAAACTTTTTAGTATGTTCTTAAGGTAATATTTCAAATCAACATATATTTATTGTTTGGATATATGTATAGTACCAGGTGGCAAAACTGGAAATCTACATGACCATTCATAAGTGAAGGATTGCAAGTTATGTGAATTATTCATAACCGGAGTTGCTTTAGTGATTTACTATTTATGGTTTCTCTTTTAAACGGTAGTTTTTGGGAATTATACAGAAATAAATTTGTTTTCTTTTAACAGCATAAATTAATTCGTTGAGTGGGAAACCCCATAGGCGTGGCTTAGTGGTTGAGCCTTGGGATTTTCCAAAGGAGGTCATGAGTTCGACTCCCACAAATTTCAACTCCTTGGGGTTCCCTGCATTTCAAAAAAAAAAAGTTGTTGAGTGGGGAATATTCACTTTAGTTTTACCTAACCTTACACCTCTCCCACACACATGACAAGAATTGATATATTCAGAAAAACTAACTTGCACATTGTACATAAAAGTCTATACATTGTCTTAATTCAGGTAATCTTGACTTGGGAAAAAGGGGAATGTAATAAACGAACACAAATAACTACGATTACTCCATCGAATAAAAAAAGGAAGAAGAAAAAGAATGATATACGTTTATAATTTTGTTTGAAATCTGCTATATTTCAAAATGTAGGTACTACTTGCTAAATGATAAGGGTGAAAAGGTTGAAGTGCAAATTGGAGTTGTACGGACTAATTGTATTGATTGCTTAGACCGCACAAACGTCACGCAGGTATATTTATTAACCCTTCAAAATTGTTTATTGAGGTTCTCTGTTTTTTGTAATTCATTAAAAGTTGATGTATGTGTGGTCCACAAGGTTCACATGATATATTTAATCATCTCGGTTATTTATAATCTTTGTTGTGAAAGAAAGCTGAAATATTTTCATTACCAGAATTCTGCGTTGTAAATTAGAAAAAATCTAAATTCATCTTTGTGTTTATAATAATACTGAATGAATGTAAGCATCAAAGAAACAATGTAGATGTTGGAAATTGTGGCGAGGGGCATGTAAAGCGGTGGGGTTTTGCTCTTTTTGTTTCAATTTCTCTCCTCTTAGAAAAGGATGCTTAATGACCGTCACTATGTGCTCTATTTTGTCTTCTTTGCTAGGGTCTAATCGAGTCAAGCCAATAGAAAGCAAGTCACGTCAAGCTCAATCTCGAAATAGTGAAATACTAACATGTGAAGCACGTAAACCTGAGTCACACCCTTTGTGTGTGTATATTTAAATAACTACCATTTAATACTAAATTGAGTCACACCCTTGCTACTTGAGTAAGCTTCCAAGTCAAGATCAAGTATTCAATAACCCGACCCATGCATATGTTAATTTACATTTCTACCTTTCATGTGTGACATATATTTAAGAGTAATAATACACATACCTAACTCATATGCCAAAAGCATGCCAAATCTTTCAGTCTTGTGAATGATTGAATTTGAATGGTAACACTCAATAATTAAGAAAGAATGTTAATGCTAATTCTCAATTCACTATAATTAAGAATGAATGCAATTAAAATGGTTAGTTTTTACGTTCACATACATTGACAAGGTGGTACCCCTTGACCCTCTGTAAACGACAATACTTCTTGGAACCTAGCTCTATATAGACTTTAGATCACGTGAGAAGTTAAATATCTGTGAGAAGTTTATTGATATTCTAATTTTATGACATTGATTCTCAATTTCATTAATTTTAGTAAATTTAGGTGTAGTGAATCAATGTTGCAAAATTAGTGAATCAATTTGCTTCTCATACTTTTTTACGAATATAGATCTTTTCATCTGATCTTGAATCAATGTGTGTGTATGCGGAGGGATTGCGAGAAACTAAATACTGAGAAATGCGAGAAGCAAACTGATTTTAATTTTATAACGTTGATTCACAACTTTTGCAATTTGAGCAGATTCAGAAAGAGAATCAATGTTATAAAATTACTGAAAGAATTCACTTCACACATTTCTCATTTACTTAAGCGTCGTCAAATGATTTCGGAGGATTTGGATATCGTGTGATTTTATGGTTAAGAGGATATAATGTTCTTTAAGAAGTTGGAGGATTTTGAGATTCTTTGTTTGTGGGATTTTAAAATCTTCTCACTTCTTGGAAATATTTCAAAATCCTGTAAACCAAGGATTTCATAAGATCTCACGAAATCTAAATCTTGTGAAATTCTTTGAAATCCAACAAACCAGACGGCACATAAATTTGTCATTTGATCCTAAATCCACACACACACACATGAGACAACTACCCTTCTTGAATAGTACATGTTAAATTCTCTTTTTACCATAAAATATTCAGTAGAGCCAAGCTCAAAGTTATTCATTGTTTCAAGGAGCTCAAGCTCGAACCTGAAAATGAAGGCACGAGTCAAGTTTTGAGCTTTGAGTTTTAATGTCAAGATGAGCTCAAGCATGACACAATATCAATTCAATTCAGCTCGGTTATAATCTTTGCTTTAGATGTTAGTTGTTCATTCTATTAATACTAAGTTATTTTACAGAGCATGATCGGGCGTAAAATGATGGAACTCCAACTTCAAAGGCTTGGTGTTTTTGATGCTGACCAAACTATTAGTTCTCATCCTACTTTTGATGACTGCTTCAAAATATGTAACATACTTCATATTGAAATTCCTATATTTCAGTTGTGAATTATTAGTTTTCATGTGAAATGTCTAATATGTGCTTGTTTACTATTTTCAGTGTGGGCAAATCATGGCGATGATATAAGCATTCAGTATTCTGGCACACCTGCTTTAAAAGGAGATTTTGTCAGGTGCATTTGCATGAACTATTACTATGATTTTCTTCAATATAGAGGTGTCACATCTCGTTATTGATGTTTTTTTTCCTTTTTTAGTTTTTTTGCCCGGGGGAAGGGGGAAGGGTTCGAGACTTTGGGTAATGTGCCTAAAAGGGATTAGGTAATTTTGTATGGGGATGGGGTTGGGCTGACTCAACATTTTTGGTCCAATTTTTAGTTTTTTATAAATAATTAGTTTGTTAAATATGATTTCAAAAACATACTATAACAATTGAAACCTATTTTCTTTAGTAATGCGAGTTTAGGAGGTTGTGTACTTGTATGCATTGAAGGTACACTCTACTAGTTTAGGCAAATTTCAAGCAATTCTGACCCATTTGTTTTTAGCTAAATTTTTTGATTTACCCATTTGACCCGTTAGAGATGACCATGTGTACATAATGTTAATTGATCCATTCATACGTAGATGGATCAAAATTGCCACTTCTACTTGAATATATGCACTTGTACCGTTTCTTAGTATTGAACCTTTGGTAGATTAGATATTGTTGGTTAATGTAGTTTCTTTGTACTTTTTTACTGCACAAATTGCAATAAATACTTAAATAGCAACCTACTTACACTTCATTTATAATTTTCTTTTAGTGGATTTAGAAAACCCATCACTAAAACCATTATACTTCGTTAAGGTTATGTTGAGTTGTTGACCAGTAACCTTGTTAAATGCTGATGTAGCTTAATAGTTTCTATTATGGTTCTATTGGAAGTTGGATGGTTCTGGGTAACTATTTTTATAGTCTAGTGATTTACAAATGAAGTGATAAGTTTATTTATTGCATGTTTCCCTGATTTACTTCTACTTTTATGAACCATTTACATCTCACTCTATTACATATAGCTAATTAGCTATTCGTCTTATTGTTCTGAGTTCTTGTTTTTTGTACCCTGTTAAAGTTAATATTGTTGTTTTAGTGCTGTAGAGACGCACAATCTTTGTTATGACAACTAAATGCAAACAATTTCCACATCTTATATAATCTCACTTTAATATCTAATGTTTTGGAAATTACTATGAAATTAGTTTTAAATTATCTATGGTATATCATGTCATATTCTGTTAAGCTTTGTGATATGAACGAACATATAAATGTACAAACAGAAAACATTGGCTGACAAGAGGAATACTTTGTGGCTACCAGTATTAATCACTTATCTAGAATCAGCTTCAAAAAATCAGGCCTTGTTTGGATGTGAATTTATGAAAATGATCATGTGATATCAAATAATTAGAATCACATAATCAACTAGAATACGTGTTGCAGGAGATAGTCTTTGGACATGTGTCATAATCACTTTTGGTGGTGTTGAATATTTGGCAATTTTTAATCATCCATGGAATAATATATTATATAAGGGTAATTAATTTTGTTGCAACTAGTACCAAACTGATTATATAAATTTGCGTTGTGAGCCACAAATATAATCATAGAGTGTGCATGGACTGACAAAACCAAATAGCTGAATTGCAAACCAGAACCATGTTTGGTTCAATTTTTGTTTTGATATTTTTAAACAGGTTCCTGTTTTGTTCTTGGTTCATGAAAAATTGGTTTTCATTTTGATCCGATCCAGTTAAAACTGGTTCCTTTACTTTTCGAACTTAAATAAAATCTGTACTTTTTCAAATTAAGACAGACCCATGTATGTATCTGCTTAACAGTTTGACTAAACTGAACACGTTCTAAACTGGAACCGAACCAATTTAGATGGGTTTGATTTTTGGCTCCATTATTTTTTGCCTTTTATGATTTCGGTTCTGGTTTCTGCCCAATGCAGTTTTTTTCCAATGTAGAAGCGAGTAACGAATTACCCAAACACGAGAAACTGATTATGATGATTTGTAGTCGCTTAAATCACATAAATCACTTTCAAATTACACATCCAAATGCTATCTTCTATGATAATAATTCCGATTTTTTTGTTTTTATTTGAATTTTGCTAATCGTGATTCTACTTTCTTACCTTGTTAATTCTGGCAATCACATTAAAACCTTCTTACAGTTTGAGTCTCAATGATAATTTTTCATGTAGATGTCTAGTTTCAAGGTCAAACTATAATTCATATGTTGTCTTTTTGGTTATTTTTAGATATGGCAAGAGGACCAGCCAGGGGATTCTTAAAGACGGTATCAATGCCCTAACACGCTATTACCTTAATAATTTCGTTGATGGCACGAAACAGGTCAGCATGCATATATCCTCTTTATTCATTTTATTATAATCCTGAAATTAGAAAGGAAATAGAGGTCAATATTACTGAGAACAATGAATCATGAAGAGATAGTAACATAATTTTTCTTTACCAATTCTAGCAATATACATTCACAATTTTAGTTTTTTACCCTTCATAGTATTAGACATAGTCTATAACAGTAGAAGGGCTAGAATGTAATTAGTCTAATCTAGATAGTGGTCTTTGTAATTAGCTCTTCTATATATACTTGTATTGTATTCAGTATTTCTCACATCAATATACATCAGATTACAAAGTCTGTTATGGTATCAGAGCCTGGGATTACAACCCTAGGTCTCATCTCCTAACCCTAGCCGCCTACTTCCCTAACCCTAGGCGCCTACCTCCCTGCCGCCGCCCTCACCCCTAGCCACCTGACTCTCTGACCACCGCAAATCAGCCCTCCTGTCTCCACCTTTCTGCCGCCAAAACAAACCCCCTGCCGCCGCATTCTTCCTGCCGCACACAACCCTTTCTGCGGCCGCTCCTACACCCTGCTGCCGCCTTGCTCACCATCTGCTGCTGCTGCCGCCTTACTCACCTGCTCCTCCAATCTGCTGCTGTTCAAACCTCTGCCGCATCCTTTGCTGCTGTTCAATCTTCTGCTGCTGCCGCCTAAATCCTAACCAACACAATCTGCTGCTGCTGCCCACAAATGACTTCTATTACAGCCCTTACTTTCACAGAGAAAACCGGTCACAACTCTCACAAGTTTGCCTTTACTCTCTCCCCAACCAATTATGGCTATTGGAAGACTATGATTCACCCGTTTCTTGTTACAAACAACCTGTTTGGATACGTGGATGGCACAATTCTTTGCCCTCCTCCGACTATCATCTCCTCGTCTGACAAGGATGGTACCACAGTACCACTGCCACAATTAAATCCTAGTTACACCGCCTGGATCTCCAACGATGCCCATGTACGTATGTTAATTATTTCCACCATCTCTGAGGCCTCTTTTCAGCATGTTCAAGGCACTACCTCTCGGGATCTGTGGTTGTCTCTTGAACGCGCATATGCCCCACACACGTCTTCTCGGGAATATACCCTCAAAAATCAACTTCTCAAGCTTCAGATGCAACCTGATGAATCTGCTACAGCCTATTTGACTAGGGCCCAGGAATATTCTACTGCTCTTGCCAACATTGGTGAACCGACAAAAGAAAAAGATCTGGTCTATGTGGTTATTTCGGGTCTTAGGGACGAATACAATGGTCTGAAATCATCCCTTATTGGCCGCCAGTCTCCAATCACGTTTGCTGAACTCTTTGCTTTGTTATCTGACCATGATTACATGATACAGAAGCCTACTCCAGTCATGCCACCCTCTCAGGCTTTCTTGTCTACTACTGCTGCTGCTGGTAATCATCGCACTCCTACTTCTGGTACTACTCCATCTCCTGATCAGCTTCAGGCTCTTCAGCATGCTCTCTCCCAGCTTGGTCTTCAGGTACAACCTATTGTCCCTTCTCTTGCACAAGCTAACTATACACACAGGTCTGGAAATTATCGTGGTCGTGGACGTGGCAATAACCGTGGCCGTGGAAACTACAACAACAACCGCAGTCAAACAGGTGGTAATCGGGATCAATTCCCTTGGGCCTCTACTCAAAATACTGTGTTTGGAACCTGCAACAGGTGTGGGATTGGCCACATTCCCTCTCAGTGTCCCAATCGTGATCCCTCTACTATTCGGTCCCGGCAGCCTCCGTCAGCTAATTTTACAGATCTACTCTCCAACGTGTCCACCTCTTGGCTTCCAGATACAGGATCCAACCACCAGTCTCACCAGACCTATCTAGTTTCGATCACTCCGAGGCATACTCCGGTACTGATAATCTTCATGTTGGCAATGGTGAGGGTTTACCCATTCTTCATATAGGTTCTACCCAATATCACTCTCCTAACAAAACCTTTAACCTTAAAAATATTCTCCATGTGCCTGATATTAAACAAAACTTACTTTCTGTTCAACAATTTTGTCTTGATAATGATGTGTTTTTTGAATTTCACTACACTTTCTTTGTTGTGAAGGACAAGTCTACACACACAATCCTCCCCACTGGTCCAAGTAACGGTGGTCTCTACTCCTTTCATCTTCCAACAAATCAACCTATTCCTAAAGTCGGATTCTCCACTACCCGTGCTTCTTCCACGATCTGGCATCACCGACTCGACCATCCTCATCAACAACTGTTTTTGTCTATGGTTTCTAAGTATAGTTTACCTTTAAATAATGAGTCTTCTAGTACTTCTTTTTGTGATTCTTGTTCTGTTGGGAAATCATCTAAACTACATTTGTTACCTTCTATTTATAAAAGCTCGGGTGTTTTGGATTTGGTTTTTTGTGATGTTTGGGGCCCCGCCCCTGTTACCTCGTTTGATGGTCACACTTACTTTCTATTATGTGTTGATCATTACTCTCGTTTCATGTGGATTTTTCCTTTAAAACTTAAGTCTGATGTGTATGCTACTTTTAAAAGCTTCCTTGTCATGGCTGAACGTCAATTTCAAACAAAACTCAAAACCGTTCAAACTGATTGGGGAGGGGAGTTTCGGAATCTCTCCCAATTCTTCTCCTCTCTCGGCATCCTTCATCGCCTCTCGTGTCCTCATACCAGTGAACAAAATGGTTTTGTGGAACGTCGTCATCGGCATGTTGTCGAAACTGGCCTTACCCTTCTAGCCGCCTCTAATGTGCCTCAACGTTTCTGGCACTTTGCGTTTGACACAGCTGTCTATCTCATCAATCGCATGCCGTCTAGAACAAACTCAAATATCTCACCCTTTGAATTCTTATTCAAGCGTCCCCCGTATTTTTCCTTTCTTCGAGTCTTTGGGTGTCAGTGTTTTCCACATCTTCGTCCATACAACAAACACAAAATGGACCTTCGTTCTACTCCATGTGTTTTTCTTGGCTACAGTCCAACCCATCATGGCTACCGTTGCCTGGACCCACAGTCTGAGCGCCTTTACATAGCCCGACATGTTCGTTTCAATGAACAATTATTTCCCTATCACCAACCCTCTAAACCTCCTTCCCCATCTACATCAGACCCATACATATCATCCTATCCTCATCCTGATCCTACTACCTCTAGTGACCCGTCGTCTTCTGTCCCACTCCCAGCTGATACACCTACCCCCACTCCTCCCTCTACTGATACTTTTCCACCCACCACTGCCTCACCCCCTACCGATACACCTACACCGGTTCCTCTTCGCACATACCAGCGTCGCTCTAGCACTAACCAACCCTCCCACCCCTCTGTTGATACCCAACCTACTTCTCCCAATCCACAACCTACTCCCACTGCCCCCTCTCGTCCTCGACCACCTAACCTACGTCCCAACCCTAAACAAACCAAACCCCACAATATTTCCTCCTTCAACACCAACTACACAATCACCGAACCTCCTCACTTCTCCATTGCCAACAAGAATCCTCAGTGGCGTCGTGCTATGTCCGACGAGTATTCGACTCTACTAAGGAATGGTACTTGGTCTTTAGTTCCTCCTGTTCCGGGTGCTAATGTGGTCGATTGCAAATGGGTCTATAAATTGAAACGTGACCCGACTGGAGCAATACAACGCTATAAAGCTCGTCTTGTTGCTAAAGGTTACAGTCAGGAAGAAGGTGTGGATTATATTGAGACATTTAGTCCAGTGGTCAAATCTACCACTATCCGTGTTGTCTTATCTCTGGCCGTCACACAGAACTGGCCCCTCCGGCAGCTTGATGTTCAGAATGCTTTTCTTCACGGTGATCTCACCGAAACCGTCTACATGACTCAGCCCTCTGGTTTTGTGGATCCTACTAAACCTAAACATGTGTGTCTTCTTCACAAAGCTTTGTATGGGTTAAAGCAGGCTCCTCGAGCATGGTTTCATCGCCTCTCTTCCGCTCTTCAGGCTCTTGGCTTTCGAGGATCTAGGACTGACCCATCACTGTTTATCTACTCTCACCAAGGCACGCTCTTATATATGTTGGTCTATGTGGATGACATTATTCTCACAGGTAACAATTCCCAAGCTATTGATACTGTGGTTCGCCGCCTTAGTCAGAGTTTTCCTCTTCAGGATATGGGTCCTCTTGCATACTTTCTTGGTGTTGAGGTTATTCGCAACACCCCAGACTTAATTCTCTCACAGAAAAAGTATATTCTGGAGCTCCTACAGCGTGCAGGCTTATCGAATGCGAAACCGGTTCCATCCCCCATGACTACTAATGCGCATCTTGCTCTTGGTGACAGTGCGCCCTTTACCGATCCAATTAAGTATCGTCAAATTGTGGGGGCCCTTCAGTATGTCACTCTCTCTCGTCCAGACATTGCTTATGCTGTTAACAAGGTTTGCCAGTTCATGCACTCTCCAACAGAAAATCAGTGGTCCGCAGTCAAGCGCATACTTCGTTACTTGTTAGGTACTGTTGAGTATGGTTTACGCCTCGAATGCAAGTCTGGTATGCTTCTACATGCATATTCTGATTCTACTTTCACCACACTGACTGGATTCTCCGATGCTGACTGGGCCGGTTGTCCTGATGATCGTCGATCCACGGGGGGATATGCTATCTATCTCGGGTCAAATCTTGTTTCATGGTCTGCACGGAAACAAAAGACTGTCTCTCGCTCATCTACGGAATCTGAATACAAGGCTCTTGCTGACACTGTTGCTGAACTTACCTGGCTTCAGGCTTTACTACGTGAGCTTCATGTTCCTCTTAAGACAGTGCCTACTCTATGGTGTGATAATGTTGGTGCGATATATCTCTCTGCAAATCCTGTTTTCCATGCCCGCACAAAGCATGTTGAAATTGATTTTCACTTTGTCAGAGAAAAGGTTGCCCGGCGACAACTCTCCATACGGTTCATATCTACAGATGATCAGATTGCTGATGTCTTCACAAAGCCACTATCGTCTACACGATTTCTGCTTCTTAGATCCAAGCTACAGGTCGTTCCCCGGCCTTAGCTTGCGGGGGGATATTAGACATAGTCTATAACAGTAGAAGGGCTAGAATGTAATTAGTCTAATCTAGATAGTGGTCTTTGTAATTAGCTCTTCTATATATACTTGTATTGTATTCAGTATTTCTCACATCAATATACATCAGATTACAAAGTCTGTTACATAGCAACATACTATGACAATAATCATACATAGCATTGTACTCTATTTTGTTACCATTGTTAACACATATTTTTTTTATAGTATGTTACTATTAATGGTAAAAAAATGTATTATTTGATTAAAAAAGATGTTTGTAACATTGATGAAAAATGAATTTGCGTCGCTATTTCTCGATTTTTTCGGTAGTATCTTGCTATTATTAATAAAAGTGTGGAAGCATGTTTTTCCTGATAATTTGCATAGTACGTTGCTATTACTGTTAAAAAATGTGAAAGTATGTTGTTATTTTGTGCAATTATCCCAAAATAAAATTGAGTTTCAAAAAAAGTAATAATAATGTATTGGATCACTTCACTCGTAAGTTTTGTCACGATTCAAACATTCAATCGGCTTTAACTTTTTTATTATTTGTTCATATAATATGGCACATGTAGGATGCAATTGATCTACTGCAAGGACATTACATTGTTTCTGTTTCTCGAGATATGGCTCCTAAAAAGCCCAAAGGAAAGGTCGAGGCCGTTGCGGTGAGTATGAGTTATTCATTTAGACATGATAAATATACAAAATATTAGTAAGCATATACGATGAAATAATTTATAATATTTATCATTTCCATGATTTACCCTGTCTTTTTGCAGTCTTTCCCTCTTGCTTTAGCATTGATAACCATGGGATTCTTTTTCACGATGATGTCACTCAGACGAGGTGAGTTATTTTATGTTTTGTGATATGAAGTCTTCCCCTTAACGTAAATAGTTATTTTGCAAAAACACGTGTGCATATTATATCAAACCACATAGATGGAGGACCAATTCTTGTATAAGTAGCTAAAAGGTAAACAATCTAACTTATAGATGTGCATGATTATGCTGATATCAATTAGTTTGCCAAATAATAGTAATAAGACCAGTTTGATCAGGATTTCATGAAAAAAGCTGTTTAGGCTGAACCTAACCATTTTAACATGCACGGAGATAATTAAGAGAACACGGTTTTGAAACTCGGATCTTTGCTTAACTTTTTTAACGCCATTTTGTTTGTTCACTTCAAAATTTTGATTACTTCGACATGTATTTTCTTTAAAACAATACCATATTTTTGTGTGAATGAAATATAAACTTGCTTATTTATTTTATGTTGCTATAAACTAGCGTTTTAGTTAGGTTATTGACTTTTAATAAATGGTTTTTGGTTTCATCTTCTTTAAACATCAATAATTAGATTGATAAGGTTTGAACATGATTAGTTGCAACTTCTTTATGTTACAAATTCAGCCAAAACTTGAATCTCACTGGACAAAACCGATTTTAGTTGGACCGGCCTACATAACTAATTTTGAAAATTCTCAAACTTAGTTAGTGGTTTGAGTGTTTGACTGAGATTTTATGGATCAAACCAGTCAAACCGAACTGTGCACATCACTATGGACCTTGCCAATCTAATGAATAATGATATATACTCATGGGAAAAATGTAATTGCATTTAGGGGTGTATGGATCATGGATGTGCTGACCTAAAGAATCAGAATCCAAATTAGATAATCAACTTATAATTTAAACAACCCTAAATTATATCGGTAATTATACTCATAATCACTTATCTTATAGCTTTGTTATCTGCTTCTCCAAATATAACTATTTTGACCCTAGTAGACTTCAAACTAATCAGAAAATCATAATCATTATCATAAAACACCTTTGGTCAACTGTCATTAAAATTCCTCATGATTTTATTAATTCAATCTTCAATATGTTTCCAGTTTTTTATTTTTATTTCTATTACTTCAATCTTTAATCTGTTACCTTGTTGGACCTTCTTTGATGCAGTTCGATATGATATTTGGAACCTACTATTTTCACTTTTCTGGGCGGGATTAAGTTTAGCGATAGCAGCATTTGTGAAAGCCAATGGTCGGGTTTTCTGTAATCGACCCCGTCTGCACAAACCGCCCTGCTGATTTCGGCTTTCGGGTGCTTTAGCCGTTGCTGCAACGAATGTGTTTTTGCGGTAAACTATTCATTCTTTATTATAGCATCTTTGAAGACCTTCATTCATTATATAACACTTGGATTATTCGAACCGAATGTATCAACAAACCACCTTTCCACTTCCAGTTTTTGTTTTTAATCTGTAACTCAAATATTTGCAGGCAGGTTTATGCTTCTCTTGTATTATTATTTGTTATTATTAAAAATATCAAGGAACTAAATTTTGGATTGTAGTGTTCTTTTGACATGATGCATCCTATATTTGTTATGTGTAATAAAACAAAGATTATATTACAATTTTGGTCGTTCTGGTTTGTTTGAAATTTGAATTGGGTTAAAGGTCATTTTTGACCATTCAACTTTCATATTTGTCCCGTTTAACTATTAAACTATTTTTTACACATATTTAGCCATTAAACTTTAGTTTGGTGTTCTATTTTGGAAAATTGATTAAAATTAATGGCTAAATGTGTATAAAATAGGACAGTTTAATGACCAAAAGTGTATAAAATATAATAGTTTAGTGGTCAAATGTGTACAAAATATGATAGTTTAGTGGCCAGATGTGTACAATTTTCAATGGTTAAACATTGACAAATATAGTTTAATGGTTAAATGTATACGTAAAAACAAGTTTAATGGCTAAATGTGTAAAAAAATTTAGTTTAGTGGTTAAATGAGACAAATCTAAAAAGTTTAATAGTCACAATTCACAAAGACCTTAACCCATTTGAATTTATGGATACGGCCCTTCATAAATTTTCTTAGAATAATGATTGATATGCTTAATTCATGTGTTTAAAAAGTGAAAATTAGGATATATATTAAAAAAAAAAAAAAAAACTAACATATTTTGATTTGGTCTTTCATTTTTTCCCCTTAATTTAGACTTTATTTTTCTCTTTTTCATTTTGGTCCTTATATTTGGAAATTGGAATGATGGGACCAAAATGATGAAAATAGAAGTACAAGTATTTTTTTTTTCATTGACATAAACAAAAGTTGTAAAAGTATGATGATTTTTTAGTGACATATAAGCAATATAAATGATAGTACTTTTCTATTTTTAAAGCTTGGCAAAAAAAATCCATTCCCGATAAGAACCCTGTAACTTGACCTTGATTTGATCATGAAATTTCGAGTTGATCGGGGATGGAGATGAGGATGGAGACACGAAATTCTCGATTTAAAATAACATGGATGAGAAGGAGATGGGGGACATTTTAATCTCTGATCTCGAATCTGACCGTGGTTCTATTTTATGTTTTAATATAAATTGTTATACTATTTAATTTTACAATGTAAATTATTCATTATATTTTATATAATATATTAAATATCAACGAATATGATTTTTTTTATAGTTTAAAATATTATTGTTTTATTTCTTATAAATCTTTTGCACATATTTTTTTGTTTTAGTTTTATTATAAATTATATATGTAATTAATTCAAATATGTTTGAATGATTTGTTATAAAATTTATTTACACATATTTTTCTACTAAACTTTTATTTATAGTTCGAACTTATTAATCTTTTAGAGGTTGAAAAACCCGATTCTCAGATGGAGATTCTCGAAACACAATTGAGACGGGGATGTGATATAAACTCATTCCTTAATGTAAATGCGATCGGGGATGGGAGAGAGGGTTAAGAAGCAGAGATGGGAAATGAAATCTTCCTCCCGCCGTTGTCCCGCACCATTACCGTGCCTAATTTTTATTGGCTTGGTCCCTCAACATTTATATCTTAAAGACAAAGGGATTAAAGCAAATATAAGAAAAAGATATATGGATTAAAATGAGAAAAAAACAACAGAGGATATATATATATATATATATATATATATATATATATATATATATATATATATATATATATATATATATATATATATATATATATATATATATATATAGAATCAGGTTCATCAGCGTACCTGTAAGATTCCAGCGTACCCAGCGTACCCTTATGTGAATGATCATTCACATATATTTTTTTTGAATAGACGTGTATAAGACAACATTATAAGACTTTTTTTCAAAAGAAGCAACATCATAAATCTTGTGAATGGTAAAAAAAGATCATGTGAATGGTCATTCACACCATTCACATTGTGTGAAATGACCATTCACATGGATGACCATTCACATCAATATGCATTGAGCATTCACATAATTTTTAAGGACACAGAAAGTGTGAATGTATGTGAAATTCATATATCATGTGTATAACATTAGATTAAACATGGTTATGAGAAAAAAATTTAAAAAAAAGTTTTTTAAGGTCGGTACCTTCGGGTGCACTTGATTTCGAGAGGTACCTTTTTGAACCTGACTCTATATATATATATATATATATATATATATATATATATATATATATATATATATATATATATATATATATATATATATATATATATATATATATATATATATATATATATATATAGAATATGGTTCGAGAGAGTACCACCCAAATGCAGCGCACCAGAAGGTACCACCTTAAAAAAAACTTTTTAAATTTTTTTTTTTCATAAACATGTTTTAATTAACATTATGAAGATCGTATGTAAATTTCACATACATTCACATCTCCTAGCTCCTAAAAAATGATGTGAACACACACTTACATAATTTTGAAGACATGTGAACATGCATTTATGTGATATGTGTTTTCATGCACTTAGAGTGTTCGGATTTGCGTCAAATTCACATATGATCTGTGTAATGTTAATTAGAACATGTTCATGAAAAAAAATTTCAAAAAAATTGCTTTTAAGGGTGGTACCTTCTGGTGCGCTGCATTAGAGGTGGTACTCACTTGAACCTAAATCTATATATATATATATATATATATATATATATATATATATATATATATATATATATATATATAAGTATAATGATATTTTTCAATATAAACCCTAAAAATAACATAAGAATAGATGATAAAACATGATAATTCAATGAAAGAAATAAGGATGGACAAAACATACAACAATCCATGTGTCAAAATATAGTCAAATACGTAAATTAGACATAGGTATGTTTATTATTAGTTACTATTGTTTTTTATGTTTCTACTTCGTAATTTTGCTAGGCTTTATTAAGATTTTGAAAGAAGTTCATGACATGAAATAGTATTGCACTTTTTTAATATTGGTTTGATGTAGATTGTGTAGTTTTCTTATATATATTTGGATTGTATACTTTCAAAGTAACTCAAACTGATTGTTCGGTGCCAAACAACGATTATCATATTGACACGTATTTTGTGTTCGTTTATGTTGTTTAATTTCAAAAGTGTATCGATTTACTAAAAAATAGTCCATGATTAAAATGTTAAAATGAGAAAAAAAAAAGTTGGCCTTTTAAGTATTAAATAAATAAATATATAGATACAAATACAATAATATACTTCAAACATATGCTATCAATCTTGTGCCACTAATTTTATTTAGTGATTGAAAACTTGTGTCACTAAATACCTAACTACAAACTATCAACCTCTTAAATGAAAATATATTTACCTGAATTTTGTGACGAAAACGCTTGCATAGATAACAAACATGGTTGTCACTTTGTACCTTTAGTGAGACATTGTAACTTTTAATGGCATTTTTATGTCAGTATTATCGTTTTTCTTGTAGTGATTGTGGAGTCCAGGGGCAGATGCAATTGGTAGGGTTGGAGGTTAAACGACCCCCATAACTTTTTTGTTTTATGCGTTATATATATAATTGAAAAGTTTTCGACTCCTATGATTTTGAAGTTCGACCCTGATATCTTTATAGTCTTTTTTTTTTTTTTACACACATAAAAGAATTTGTTATAGAATCTATGAAAATATATCAAACATAATAGTTTGTTACTCATTTAACAAATAATTTAAAAATATATGTGTATTGAGCCTTAATTTATTTGCATTATAGAGAAAGATTACTTGTCAATGTTTCAGACGATGATATAATAATTAATGTCCCCACGATGGTAGCCTAGTGGTTGGGACATTAAATCTATAATGGAGGTTCAGGGTTCAAACCTTGCACGTGTCCTTTAACCATGGGTTACGCGATTTAGCTCATCCACGTTGGTCGTGGGACCAGTTGGTGCGGGCCCCCAGAGGGTGGGTTACCCTTTAGAATCTATTTTTTTTTAAAAAATTTGTAACGGTTAATGACATTGTAACATTTACGTATTTCTTATATTATTTAATCAAGATGATCAGTATAACTCGTTTATCAAAAAATGAAAACTCGTAAGGGACAACTATAGAATTTAATTTCTTTTAGATTGTAACGATCGATGATATTGTAGCATTTACGTATTTCTTTATTATTTAATCAAGATGAACCGATCCGAAATTTTAAAGTGTGAAATTTTTTTATAAAACTACAAATTTTTGTATTGTCGTAGCATGATAAATTTTTATCCATATAAAAAAATTTATGGATCCGTCAGCAGTGGAGTCCCTGGAAAGAAACTACAATACATCCAGAAGATGGTGTGTGCTGGATTTTTATTTATTTATTTATATATTGGGTTTAATTTCCATGGTTATATATATATATATATAGAGAGAGAGAGAATTGGGTTCAAATGAGTACCACTAGTTTTGCGGAGTACCGGAGGAACCTCGCTTAAAACCATTTTTTTTAAATTTTTTTCATAATCATGTTTAAATTAATAATACAAGACTACTTGCAAAAAATCACACATAAACACACACTATAACTATGTGAAACGTGTGTGTTCACATGAACTGTACTGTTGTGAACGTGTGTTCACAACTAAGCATGTTCACATTAATTTTTTCACGTTCACATGACTTTTAAGATGATAGAATGTGTGAATGTATATAATTTTTTACGAATAGCCTTATTTTATTTGTATCTAAATGAATATGAAAAAAAATTTTTAAAAAAAATTTTTTTTTCGAAGCAAGTTCACATCCGAAACCCGTGTGTTCACAGATACTCACGGTACTCTGCATTTTTTAGGTACTCACACGAACCACATTCTATATATATATATATAGGGTCAGGTTCTATGGGGCACCTGTATGCATTGTGTACTTTGGGAACCTGTATGCACCGTTAGATCTTGAATTTTAATGGTTCAGATTGCAGTGGCAAAAGGGTAATTAACTTGAAAATGGGTGCACGGGTGCATAAATTCTCGCGCACGGAAGGGCAAAATCGGAAGATGCTTCAGTTCAGAAAATATTCTATCCGAATCTAAACAAAGATGATGCATCTTCATCCAATTTATTGGATTCGTCTTCAAACACGATGCATCTTCATCCAATTCAATTTCAAACATGATGCATTTCGACCATATTCATCCTCGTCTTTGTTCCATCATTATGCATCACCAAAATCGTGATGCATTTCGGTCATATTCATCCTCGTCTTTGTTCCATCATTATGCATCACCAAAATCGTGATGCATTTCGACATTTAAACGTGTTAATTTCGTGATGCATCTCTGAAATTTAAACGTGTTCATCAACGTTTTCAATGTGTTCATCATTGTCGTGATGCATTGCTGTTGTGCATCATGTTTGAAACAACCAATATTTTGTTTAGTTTCCTAAATAAATGATAAATATTAAACTAAATCTTATAATTTAACAATATATTATTAAACATTCCCAAAATGCCCTTAATGCACCCTTTGTAAACAAGCAATGCATTTTTGGTTCCCATTTGGTTCCCGATGCATATGGTGCCCCATAGAACCTCAAATCTATATATATATATATATATATATATATATATATATATATATATATATATATATATGTTCAAGTAAGTACCATTAATTATGCAGCATACCAGAATGTACCACTTTTTAAAGTAATTTTTTTGAAATTTTTTTTGTGAACATGTTTTAGTCAACATTACACAAATGATATTATAACGTTTTTAAGTTTATTAAATTATACAAAATATATGTTGTAGTTTGTATGTATTTAAATTCATTATGAATTATTGATTGATGCTATATAGTGTGGATGGTTGTCAATTACAAAATTGAATGCAAAAACATCATAACTCAGGGTTAGGTGTAGATGGTAAATGTAGCAATTAAGTTTGTAAAATTTTACAAAAACCCATAACTAATATTTGCCAATAACTTTTGTTCATTGCTAATAGTATAATCATTTGTTGCTAAAATAAAATGAGAATTTTCCACAAAAATATCTATAAATACTATTAAATAAGTAAGTAATGTATAACGTTTCGGTCTCCTATTTAATTTGTCACGTGTAGATGATGAAGGTATGCATTAATATCTATCTTTGTACATGGGCCATTCGGAAAGCGACTCGATCATATAATATACGCACGGATGGCATTCCTTGCGTTATTTTTATGTCACGCTTGGCAAGCGATCGAGTATAGAAAAAAAATAAACTCACCACAACCATCTTCCTCTCGTCTCGACTTTCCCTTATTTAAACTTGTTATAATTCTGACCATAGCTATGGTCGTCACTTCTGTTTCAAATGAGACTGATTATCTGGCGTTACTATCTTTCAAGTCAATGATCACCAATGATCCATACGGAGCGCTAAACTCGTGGAACGCTTCCGTTCATTTTTGTGATTGGAATGGGGTTAAATGCGGTAAGCGCCATAAAAGAGTGACGGTCATACAATTGATTGGCCAAGGCCTATTCGGCTATTTGTCTCCTCACGTAGGGAACCTTAGCTTCCTTCGTTCGTTTATGCTCATGAACAACACCTTTCGAGGAACCATTCCTCATGAACTTGGTCGTTTATCGAGGCTACGTTTACTCAATCTCGACCAAAACAAATTCGTCGGTGTCATTCCAATTAACTTGTCTAGTTGTTCTAAACTTGAAATACGTGTGATATCTTCTAACAACTTAGACATTGTTTGTTTACCTCTTAATGGAATCATCAAGAGGTCATTTTACCTTTGAATGACTTCTTAATGATTCCATTAAGAAGTAAACAAACAACCCCTTAGTTGGAAGCATACCCAAAGAGATTAGTTTCCTCTCCAAACTTATTGAACTTGTTGTTCATAAAAATAACTTAACAGGAGGCATCCCTTCTTTCTTGGGAAATCTAACGTCGATCGAAGTATTTTCTGCTATGAGTAATCCGTTGGGTGGGAGCAGGGGTGACAATTTTGACCCAACGGGTCAAACGGCTCGGACAGTTTAATTGCCTCATTGTAAAAAACTAAGATATAATACAATTTTTTTAAAAAAAATGAAATTTATAAAACGATGTAATAAACAAATTGTTCTTTGGAAAAAATTTCAAAATTATATAAAATTTATGACTCTTGGTCGTCAACTCGTTTGCTTGAACGGGCCGAAATTGTCACCCCTAGGTGGGAGCATTCCGAACACCTTAGGCCAATGCACAAGATTAACGATGCTTTACTCGGGTAATTGTAACTTAAACGGAACAATCCCTCGTTCCATTTATAATCTCTCGCTCGTGAATGATTTTGCACTGTCTTTGAATCAACTCGAAGGTACGTAGTATTCCCTTAGTGATAGGTACGATGCTCCCTCATCTTGTGCGACTTCAGTTAAGCTCGATCTAACCAATTGACCGGGCTTCCTTCTTCCGGTCTCGTTATCTAACTGTTCAAAGTTACAAATCATTGAGATAGTAGATAACAAATTAAGTGGGAATTGAAGTTGCCAATCAACTTTGCAAAACTGAAGTTCATTGATTATTTGAAAAAAAACTGCAGCAGTTTAGAAATCTTGGATCTTGATTATTGCAAATTACAAGCAGTGCTTCCGAGATCAATCGGTAATCTTTCTCAACAACTGTATTATCTGGATTTATCGGGAAACCAATTATACGAAAACATTCCTTCAACTATACGTAAGCTAGCTGGCTTAACCGACTTAAACTTAGGAGATAATCAATTCACAGGAACAATCCCTTCGACGATTGGTATGCTTCGAAATCTACACGTTGTTTTGATGCATAAGAACAAGTTTTCGGGGTTGATTCCAGATATCATTGGTAACTAGCTTATCGTTGTTGATTAAACTTGCGTTATCTTTTAACAGATTAGAAGGATATATCGATGTTGTTCCTCGAAAGTAATAGACTCGATGGAAAAATACCAAAAAAACTTGTTCAACTTTCATCTCTATCGTTGAACTTGGATTACCCAAATGCAACGAGACGAAGAACAATGACCATAAGAAAAAGTTTCCTTCGTATGTGTTCGTCATTTTGATCATTGCATCCATACTTATCGCTATTTTATGTTTCGTGTATGCTATGTGGAAGAAGAAGAAGAAAAGAATGTGCCAACAATCTCAATCATCGATGAACGAAAGATTCTTGAGATCGAGTTTCATACAATCAACTTCTCAAGGCTACCGATGGCTTTTCACAAGCTGTAGTAAAAAGAATTGAACTCAAATGATTGTATCATTGATTGAATTGTCATGCCTCATTTACTATTACACAGACTCTTATTTATAGACTTGATTAAAAGCAGTTAATCAACTATTCTAACCAACTAACTAATCTGTTACACATTAGCTGTTACGGTAACTATTCTCCAACTGAAAGCCTTTAACAGAACTTGTTAATCACCTCTAATACACTACATTCTCCACCTTGATTACAAGTACTGTAATACATGAATATTGCTTAAGCACCATTGAAACTTTGAAATAGGCAGGACTTTGGTTAGCATATCAGCTGCATTATTGTCAGTATGTACCTTTTCCACAGTTACTAGTTTGTTGCTTATGACTTCCCTTATGAAGTGTAGTTTTACATTTATATGCTTGGATCGTTCATGATGAGTAGGATTCTTTGAGAGATAGATGGCACTCTGATTATCACATAACACCAATGCTTCCTTAACTTGAACTCCAAGCTCAGTAACCATTCCTTTTAACCAGATTGCTTCTTTCACTGCTTCTGTCAGTGCAATATACTCAGCTTCTGTAGATGATAAGGCCACAACATGTTGCAGTGATGACTTCCAACTAACCACACATCCTTTCACCTTGAACACATACCCACTTACTGATTTGAACTTATCCAAATCCTTTGCAAAATCTGAATCAGAGTATCCTTGAATTGTCTGATCCATGTTGGACTCTGCTCCAAAAATTAACCCAACTTCTTGAGTTCCTTTCAGATACCTCAAGATCCATTTAACCGCCTTCCAATGTTCTTTTCCAGGTTTGGATAAGAACCTACTGACCAGACTAACTGCATATGCCAGATCTGGCCTGGTACCAACCATCAAATACATGAGGCTTCCTACTGCTTGTGCATAAGGCACAGTCTCTGTAACGACCCAAATTTTATATAATTAATAATTAATATTTATTGTAACGAAATACGATTCGAGATACTAATTTGTCTCAAACACATAAATAAAAGTGTGTGTGGATAATTATGATATATGCCTTGAATATATAAAAAGGACTTTAAAAGAAATGCTAATAATTCCAAGGTATAAATGGTAAATAGGTAAAAGTTGTGGGTTGGAAAGAAAAAGAAGAAGAAAATCTTCTTCTTTTTGACTTATATTATACGCAGACACACACACTTTATGTGTGTGTGTTCATCTTTTTCAAAAACTCCAAATAGAGAGAAAAGAGAAGAGAAGAAGAAGAAGGAGAAGCCAAAAATCAGCTTTTTGTTGAAAACTTCGTCGTTTTTGAAAGATCCAAGAGGTAACCACTCTTGTCTATAAATCTTGCTATTTTATTTTTCTTCTCCTCTCCATCTTCATACGAAGAAGATGAGAAACCCAAATGGGTTTTTATGAATGTTATGGAGAAATCGTTAGATCTTGAGGTATGATAATGAAATATAGTTAGAATCATCATTTAAAACATATTTTTCAAGTTTTATGGATTTTGATGGGTTTTAGCTCAAAAACCCGAAAATGGAGTTTATGAACTCTTGATGATTCAAAAGGAATAAAATGGTGTTTTTGACAGCTTAAAATGTGTTATAAAGGGTATATATATGTTTGGGAATGACCCCAAACCGTTTGTAATAAATATGAAAAGTTTTGGTAGTTTTGAGCATTAAATTCGAAGGGACAAAAGTGCAGACCTGCACCCGAGTTGCCCTGGATTTTGAAAGAAAAATTTCTAAGTTAAAGGATCCGGATGACTTGAAAACTCCGAATTCGGATGGGGGGTCCGAAATTCGGAGTTCGGACCGTGCTTCGGTTAGAAGGGATCCGAAACTCGGATGGTCCCTGATCCGAATTCGGATGGCTTGAAATTCGGATGTGCCTAGGACCGAGTTCGGGCCGTACCTCAGACGAGTTGGTCCGAAATTCGGATGGTCCCTGACCCGAACTCGGATGATCCGAAGTCCGGCTGGTGCTGATCCGAATTCGGATGGGAACGTGAGCCCAGTTCCGGTCAGAAATTGTAATTTTAATTAGTCCTTGGGATCGTTTGTCATAATAACTTTTGTCACCAATTGTGAAGAAAATTAGCCCAAAATAATTATGTAGATCGAGGCCGAAATTAATTAGATCTTACGACTAATATATCCGAATCAAAGTTGAGAAATTATAAACGGTGATACTTATAATATTATATTATGAACCAACTTGTAGGGGTTTTGACGGGTTAAGTCACGTGGAGACTATCACTCCTACCTTGACAATTATAACTCGGTTTTGAGGCCGAGAGCGTATTGTGTATCACTGTGAGTTCTAGTATTAACGTATTTGCATGCATAACATGAATTGTATGTTACTGCTTTCGTATCATCATTGTCATTTTCACGCTTTGCCATCACATACATCATAATTATTGTTTATCACTAGAATGATAAGTTGTTGCTCGTTCGTTTGACCTCTCCGCCGAGACGGTAAGCCTGAGTGTGGTAACCCAGCGGAATCATAATGGTAAGCCTGAGTGTGGTAACCATTATTGCCTGTAAAACGATAAGCCTGTGGTGCGGTAATCGTATGGCGTCACTGTAAACTGCATATCGATAAGCCTGTGGTGTGGTAATCGAGCAGTAGATTGTAAACCCATTGTACGGTAAGCTTGTGTATGGTAACCGCAATGTGGTAGCTTATAGCCTTTAGTTGGCCTCCAAAATTGTTAGTCGAATTCATGGCATTGCATGGCATCATTCATATATCGCATGATACTTTAATCTAGAATCTCACTAAACAACTTTGTTGTTTACCCGTTAGTTGTTATTTCCTTTCAGGATCTGTTAAGGGCAAAGGTCCGGCTGGCCCAAGTTGTTAGCTATCGTTTGGAGCCTGGATAGGAGCTCAATATTTTGTGGATGCTTGGGGTGGGAGTAGCAGACTTCCATTTTTGGACTTACGCGAATTAGTTACTGTTTATTAATTCGTTTGTAACTAAATTGATAACTTAATCTTGTAACCCCAGTTACATTGCTCCGTGATTTCCGACACTCTGTTGTGTCTCATGCAAAGTGTCTGGAATCACGTTGATGATTATTAATTGCAAAAGTTTTAAATTGATCGTATTTCCGCAAGTACTCTGTATAAATTAACGTATAATGGTATCGAAATACTCGTATTAGTTGTATGGGTGTTTCAGTCTCCATTTCAGCTGCTTCCTGTTCTGAACTGGGACTATCTTTCAAAGACAACTTGAATTGTAGTCCCAATGGAGTACTAACTGACTTTGCATTCTCCATAGCAAACCTATTTAGAACCTTTTTAACATAACCACTCTGTGACAGCTTTAGTACTCTCTTGCTTCTGTCTCTGGTTATCTCCATTCCTAGAATTTTCCTTGCATCTCCAAGTTCCTTCATATCAAACTTTGATCTGAGCAGCCTTTTAGTCTCCTGCATTTCTCTTTTGTCTTCACAAGCAAGTAGCATATCATCCACGTACAATAGTAGAAAAATAAACTTCTCTTTACTGTACTCCTTGTAATAAACACAATTATCATAGGAACTCCTGCTGAAACCATGAGTAGTAATGTGCTCATCAAACTTTATGTACCATCTTCTTGGAGATTGCTTTAATCCGTACAAGGATTTCTTCAATAAACAAACATGATCCTCCTTCCCAGGCATAACAAATCCCTTGGGCTGACTCATGTAAATAGTTTCTTCTAAATCACCATGTAAAAAAGCTGTTTTTACATCTAGCTGTTCCAGCTCATAATCTGCCCTTGCAGTCAGTGCCAATAGAACTCTTATGGAAGCATTCTTGACAACAGGAGAAAAGATCTCTGTAAAATCAATCCCAGGTTTCTGAGTAAACCCCTTTGCAACAAGTCTAGCTTTGTACCTTGGGCCAACAGATTCTGAAATTCCTTCTTTGATTTTGTACAGCCATTTGCATCCCACAACATTCTGCCCTTTTGGTTTAGGAACTAAATCCCAAGTTTGATTTTTATGTAGAGAGTCCATCTCCTCCTGCATTGCTTCCATCCAGTTCTTTCTTTGAATTGACTCCACAGCCTCCTTATAGCTCAATGGTTCAATGGCATCTTCAAACTCAGCAACTGCAAAAGCAAATGCAGTTATATCTTCCTGTTCTCTGTATCTTGCTGGTGGAACAATTAGCCTTCTTTGTCTGTCCCTTGCAAGTCTGTAGCCTGTTAGTTCCCCTTGAACACTTTGATCATTGCCACTGCTACTTGCTGCTGGAATAGGACTACTTTGGGGGGGGTGAATTACTGTTATTACATGGTTCCAACTCCACCTCAATTGGTACAACATCATCCTTGCTTCGGTTAAACACATCTTTGTACATTAGTTTCTCGTTAAATGTTACATCTCGGCTGATTACCACCTTGGGAGACCCACCATCAATTCTCCACAACCGGTACCCCTTCACACCTTGAGGATAGCCTAGCAAAACACATTTAATTGCCCTGGGCTCCAGCTTATCTTGTTTAACATGTGCATAGCAGACACTACCAAAGATCCTGAGGTGGCTATAGTCAGTTTCTTCTCCTTCTGTCCACACATGCATTGGAGTCTTGTTCTCTATGGCAGTAGAAGGACTTCTGTTCACAAGATACACTGCAGTGGTGACTGCCTCCCCCCAGAAATACTTTGGCATTCCAGCCTGATTTAGCATGGCTCTCACTTTGTTGAGCAATATTCTGTTCATCCTCTCAACTAACCCATTCTGTTGAGGATTTCCAGGTACTGTTAGATGCCTAGCAATACCTTGGTTGTCACAATACTCCTTAAACTCTTGGCTACAAAACTCTAGACCATTGTCTGTTCTAAGTTTCTTCACTTTTGCTTCAGTTTGTATCTCTACTAGTGACTTCCATGTCTTGAACTTGCTTAGTGCTTCATCTTTTGATTTTAACAGATACACCCATACTCTTCTAGAGTAGTCATCAACTAGGGACAGAAAATACTTAGCCCCTCCAAGTGTTTGGGTTCTAGCTGGTCCCCATAAATCTGCATGTACATATTCCAACACCTTTTTGGACTTGTGACTACCTTTGCCAAATTTTACTTTGTGTGATTTAGCAAGAACACACTGTTCACAGAAGTCTAAGCTGTTCACTTTGAGGCTTCCAAATGCACTTAATTTGGACAACTCCTTTAGACCCTGTAAGCTCATGTGACCCAGACGTTGGTGCCAAACATTCACTTCCTCTCTGGATTGAATTTCACTGCTGGATCCTACTGTATTTACTTCTTCTTGACAGTCCAGAGTGTATATGTTGTTATTTCTTCTAGTCCCTTGCATTATAACTCTAATGCCATTTATTATCTTTACTTTGCCATCCCCCATTTTCACTTTTAACCCTTCCTGTTCTAGGCACCCAAGGGAGATAAGATTTCTTTTTAGTTTGGGAATGTACCTTACTTGTTGTAGAGTGAATTCTGCCCCATCATCAAGCTTGATTCTGATGTTGCCCAGACCTTCTACTTTACACGAGCTATCATCTCCCAACTTTACAGTGCCCAAATTTTCTTGCTTATAGTCAGAGAATAGATGTTTATTCGGTGACATATGATGAGAGCAACCAGAGTCTAGTATCCACTCGTTTAGTAGTGGGTGTGCAGCAACCATTAGTACTTCAGAACTGTCATAACCATCTTGATCATCAACTTGAACATTTTGGTTTCTGGGTTGATTGTCCTCTTTCTTCTTCCTGTCTGGACAATCTTTAATCAGATGAGTCTCTGATTGACATATGAAGCATTTCTTCTTTCCCTTTGACTTTGATCTTGAGTTTACCCTTGCATTACCCTTCTTTTTGAACTCCCTTTTGTCTGATCTACCCCTTACATATAGGCCTTCTGAAGTGGTTTCTTTGGGATCAGATTTCTTCTTCAATTCTCTGGAATTCAATGCTTCAAGTAGTTCATCCATGGTTAGGCTCTCCCTGCCAAACATAAGGGTATCTACGAAGTGCTCATAGAGTTGTGGCAGGGATGTCAAGAAGATAATTGCTCTGTCTTCTTCTTCTATTACAACTTCAATATTTTCTAAGTCCAGCACCAGTTTGTTGAATTCATCAACATGATCCTCAAGGCTCTTTCCTGTTCCCATCTGAAACGTATAGAGTCTTTTCTTGAGATACAATCTATTGGCCAGTGACTTAGTCATGTATAATGCTTCCAATTTCTGCCATACTCCCGCAGCAGTTATCTCCTTAGACACTTCTCTTAGAACTCGATCTCCTAGAGACAGGATAATTGCACTGTGAGCTTTCTGCATGATCTCTTTCTTCTGTTTGGCATCCAACGTCGTAGTTAGTGCTGCTTCGCCTTCTAAAGCATCCACTAGTCCCTGGTGTACTAGGAGAGCCTTCATTTTCAGTCTCCATAAACTGAAATCGTTTTTCCCATCGAATTTTTCAAGATCAAATCGTGATGACACCATCTTTGTTCCTTTTACTTGATCTTCTTTAGCCCAGCTATCTGTTGCACTTGAGTCGTAAAGGTCACCTGGTTGTTTTCTTCAGTTGATCGTCGACGAACACCTCTGTCTAAAGCTCCGTTGTGCTAGCCTAAGCTCTGATACCACTTGTAGTAAAAAGAATTGAACTCAAATGATTGTATCATTGATTGAATTGTCATGCCTCATTTACTATTACACAGACTCTTATTTATAGACTTGATTAACAGCAGTTAATCAACTATTCTAACCAACTAACTAATCTGTTACACATTAGCTGTTACAGTAACTATTCTCCAACTGAAAGCCTTTAACAGAACTTGTTAATCACCTCTAATACACTACACAAGCCAATTTGATTGGCGACGGTGGATTTAGCTCCGTTTATAAGTGTCGATTTCAAAGGAAACGATTTCAAAGCTTTGGTATATGAGTTTATGTCCAACGGTAGTTTAGACGATTGGTTGTATTCAAGTGCAAGCGCATCGAAAGTTAACCTTCTTCAAAGAATAAATATTCTCGTAGATGTTGCATCTGCACTCGATTATCTTCATAATCATTGTGTAACGACCATCGTTCATGGTGACTTGAAGCCTAGCAACATTCTCCTCGATGATGATATGGTGGCTCGTGTCGAGGACTTTGGTTTAGCTCGATTTCTCGGAAAAAATTCGAACCAAAACAGTTCATCTATGCTTAGAGGAACCATTGGATATGCACCTCTAGGTATATTTCATGTATACAACCCATATTTATTTTAAGCTGTTACGTATCTTTTTGTTTTGGGTTAATTAAGAAAAAAGATAACTTTTTGATCAGATAATTGGTAATCTTTAAAAAGTGACTTGTCAGATTGCATAAATGATCATACGTCGAAAAGTCTGGTTGGCTATGAAAAAACTGTCATTTCAACACAATTTAATGTTAATTTTTACCTAGATTAATATGTATTCATTATTATTATTTTAAACTGAAAAAATAATTAATATGTTACCTAAAATAGAAAAAAGATTACAATATGTTACATTTTTTTTTCGTAATTAATACTATTGTTTTTCATATATATTTTTTTAAAGTGTTACATACATTTTTTTTCTTTAAAAGTAATTTGTTACAAGTTTCAGAGTATGGGCTCGAGAGTGAAATGACAAGTAGTGGAGATATCTACAGTTTTGGAATATTGTTATTGGAGATGATGACGGGAAAAAGCCGACAGACAACACCTTTAATGAGGAGCTTAGCCTTCATAAATTTGCATCCACGGCACTGCGAGACCATGTAATCGATGTTATTGATGTTGACCTTCTAAAATTTCTTCAAGAGTATGCAATCACGATGCAAAGTACGGTAGAATACGAAAGGAAAATAGAAGATTGTCTAGCTTCGACTCTCAAGATTGGAGTATCATGCTCACTGGATTCCCCACCACAACGAATTAATGAACATCGAAAATGTTGTCCCTAAGTTACGACATATACTACATATGCTTCAAAATATTTGAGATCCCTATTCTCTCCCTTTACTTTTGTTAACAACTTCAAAATATTTGAGATCCCTATGCTTTAATCACACAGATTAATTCCATAAAAGTAGCAGCTTAGTGGTTAGGGATATGAAATCGATCTATGAAGGTTCAGGTTCAGACTTTGTAGTCCCAAAAATGGTAACTCAATTGAAAATGCAAATAAACTTGGGTCGGTTTCAATCCAAATAAGGTTTTTGGATTATTGCCACTTATTGGGTTTGAAACAGAAAAGACTTTGGGCCTAAAATCTAGGCTTAAACAAAGAATGGCAATGAAGTAACAAATATTATTAATCAAATGCAACATGCATTTAGAGAGGGAAAAAAAGTGCCCCAATAGTTTAATTACGAATATTCACCAAGACCATGATGCAATAATATTTCTTCAATTTTTGCCTTCATTATTGAAATTATAAATGAAACTATGTCAAAAGAGAATGCATTTTATATTCCAACTAATACAGATGTAATTAAAAAAAAAAATACAATTCATGTGTAGTAGATGAAAAGAGAGGTGTTTTCGGATTTAGTTTTTAATGAAAATAAGGGTTTTATGAAAACATGTTCATTTGCATATATTTTTTAAAAATTTTATTTTCATAAAATTTTCATTTTCGAAATTCATAACTGAAATGTTGAAAACAACTTTAACATATTTTCAACGGTTTTCAAATGAAGTTTTCAAAATTTCCGAATCATGTTTAGAGGGCTTGTTTTCACGATTTTTACTTGTTTTTTGAAGAAGTAAATCTGAAAACATTTTCTTGAAAACTAAAATTAATGAAAAATTTTCGTCAACTAAACATGAACTTTCAAACAAGGAAACTAGTATATTAATTAATTAATTTGAGTCAATCGTGAAACAAACTGATACTTGGTTCGGTTTTTGGATGCAACCCTGAACCAAACCATACTTTTGGACACACACATATACGCACAATGTTTTGGAATATTTAAAAATACCAATAAGAAATCGAGAGAAATAACAAGTGAAATGAAATCATGAGTAAATCACTTTTCTTAAGAACTGATTACCCTCATTGTATCGTTGGTGGTTTCAAGACAATCATTTTCTAAAAAAAATGTACATAGATATATTGGAGCTTTTCGAGCTGTCTTCAAACCTAATTCAATTACTTCTCAAGTCGATCTCGATTCTGCCGTTTAAAAGCTCATTGAACCATCAAGTCGAGCTCGAACCTCAACCCTAGGAGATTCAAGAATATTTACAGATTATAGGAACAAGAAAATAGTAGGAGTTACAGACTTACTGGTGCAACAATGAAGATTCAAGCAAAGGAGATGGTTAGCAAATGTCGAGATGAAGAAGACATGAGATACCTGAATTAAAGGAGAATTTCTAATGTAAGGCATAGATGTTGATGTGTAAATAGTAAGAAGGTTAAAAATGCATATACTAACAAATGTTGTTATGTGTTTTTTTGCAAGACATTAATTATAAGTTATGTACATCAAGCATTGTGTATAAAAAATTCATAACAACAATTAGGGATGAACATATATAATAATTGAAATCCAAACTGAAACCAAATTAACCAATAAAACTGACCAATAATAATTGATTTGTTACTTAAATTGATGGTTTGGTTTTTGAATTTTAGTTACCAAATTGTGTTAGTTCAGTTTTTGATTTTACAAATAATCATCCCATTATTAACATAGTCTTCTCTAGTCAATTGAATTATAGTTTAGTTGTCTAGTCTTTTTATTATTTTCAAATTGTTTAAACCTTAAATGGTCTATGTTGTCATTTATATAATTAACACCTTTTGTTTTTTTTAGAGGGTGACAACAAAATATTAATGAAGAATTATTATATATTAATTTTTTGTTCAACTAATTTTTGGTGTTGGAACTTTAAACACTTTCATGATTTTTTTTATGCTAGTCCCTTAATTGTTGTTTATTTCCCCTACATTATTGTTAAAGAGAAAAAAGTCATACGAGGCCCATATTGGACAATTTTTGCTCCCAAGCACACATGAGTTTAGACTGATTTGTGATTAACTGATTTTATCGATAAGTAATACCGACTCACCAACTCTTAATCAATAACTGAAATGGAATTAATTAATAATCGAACATTGGAGACATCCGATTAACTGATTAGTTTGGTAATGGTTCGTTTTTAGGCTTTAACCAATAGCAACAAGTATGAAGATGAAGTTTATAGACTAATAGCCATCCTTTTTCATTCATGCATAAAAATATTTAAAAAAATCCATGTTACAATCATACATTAGTGTTACAAACATGGCCATAAGTATGATTCAAAAGCTATACAAAAGAGTGCATTATACAATGCAAATGATGTATTGTACTTGCCAAAAGAGTGGACCATACAAAGCAAAAAAGCATGGCTAATAGTCTGAAAAAACATCAACTACTATTCTAGGAAGTTTTTGTTTCTTTTTTTGTTCTTAACTCCTTTTTCTTTTTCTCCCTTTTTTTTCTAAATGGTAGCATTGTCCACTACTCCACTACTTGTGCTAGTGTTGATTGATGACCAACCTTAGTAGGGTTGACTTTACCTTCATTTGTTACAATCTAAAACTCCTTCTGACCATGTATATCTCGAAATCAAGTGCACCGAATGTACTAACCTTAAAAATCTTTTTATAATTTCTTTTCTCATACCCATGTTTAAATTAATGTTATACGCATGATATATTAATTTCACATACATTCACACTTTCTGTGTCATTAAAAATTATGTGAATGTTCAATACATATTTATGTGAATGATCATTCACATGATTTTTTTACCATTCACAAGATTTATGATTTTGCTTCTTTCGAAAAAAAAGTCTTATAATGTTGTCTTATACATTTCAGTTTATATCTATATGAATGATCATTCACATTATTGTACGTTGGGTACGCTGGAATCTCATAGGTACACTGATGAACCTGATTATATATATATGTGTGTGTGTGGGGGGGGGGTTTCAATGGAGAACCTCTATGCATCGAAAAATCTTGAAGAACCACAATGCATCGCTAGAAAATCGTAATGCATCACATGGAAGTCGATGCATTGAACCCCTATATGTATAGACTTAGGTTATCATGAGAAGTGTGAGAAGCATTATGATTCACTAATTTTGTACATTGATTCACTAATTTTTGAATTTATGCTTGATTATTTATAATTTCAAAGACTAATGAACCAATATAAAAAAGTAAAAATGCACCACCACAAATGCATCACAATCCCCGCGTTATGCATCATTATTTCCACGTGATGCATCAAATTCGCACGTGATGCATTAAGATTTTTGCATTATGCGTCACCTGATGACTATAAAGTGGTTCCCCGGTTTTCCGATGCATATGGATTCTTCATTGAATCCACCTTTAAATATTGATAATGATTATAATAATAATAATAATAAATAAATAAAGAAATAAATAAATAAATAATGAGAAGACCTAAATCTCAAATGTCATTTTAGGTTACATTAGAAAAAATAAATAATTTGAAGCACCTGAAATAATATGTTAACAAATAAATAATTTCAAGCACCTGAAATAATATGTGTTTTTATTTTTATATAAATAATTTTTTTATAAAAATATTAACGCTAGTTTTATAATATTTGGACAATAATAAATCAGTTTTTTCTTTTTTGGTTTTATTAGTTTGTCAACAATAATCACCTAAAAGCAATCGCTGGAGCAGCCTGGATCCGAACTACTGTTTATTGCAAGGCGAATCAATCGCACACAATTCCATTCGCTTTTGCTCTTTCTCAAATCGGAGAGAAGAACCCTCAGCAACTAAGTAATCAATCAATCAATCCATCGCTTTTTCATCGATCGATTTCATCAACTTCAAACAAAAACCCTATTGATTTGTTTCAGATCTTTTTTTTTTTTTCATTTTCTGATTCTGATTATTACAGATCTCATGCATTTCATTCGTTTATGACGTTGATTCTTATCTTTGTTACACGATCTCGAATTCGATTACAGTAATTCGGTTGTCTTAAACTGTTTTATCGCTTGAAAAATGGCGGTGAATATGGATCAATTCGAGTTGTACTTCAGACGAGCAGATTTAGATCAAGATGGACGCGTTAGTGGTGCCGAAGCTGTTTCCTTCTTTCAAGCCTCTGGTTTGCCTAA
Source organism: Centrapalus pauciflorus (assembly GCA_020465985.1). Taxonomy (NCBI): domain Eukaryota; kingdom Viridiplantae; phylum Streptophyta; class Magnoliopsida; order Asterales; family Asteraceae; genus Centrapalus; species Centrapalus pauciflorus. The sequence continues at coordinate 73,169 of JAANYP010003641.1, read as the reverse complement.
GCCGGTTCTCGCTCAGGTAACTAAATTCTGTTTAACTATTAGAATTTTGCATTGTGTGAAGTTAGTTTTGTTATGTTTGGTCGTAGTTCAGTAGTTGAAGTTTGTTTAATGACTGCTACGATTACGAGTAAGAGTTTAAATTCTGTTATTAGATGCAGCTCAGATGTGGTTTTACACATGTCAGATATGGATTGACATGAGGTAGATTTGGCTAGGTTATTGGTGGTTTTGACAAATACAGAACTAAATGATTCGCATCATCATCTCATAAGCTTGGAAGTTTGCATGTGTGAAGCTAAGTTAGACATTCGGCAATGCTATTATGATGTTTCTAAGTGTTTGTGTGTTACCAACTATTGTGAATGTGTGCAAGTATTAGTAAGATTTTCATTTTCCATAAGCAGTAGTGGAACCATAGATACTATACAGGGGTAAATTTTACAAATTGATTGTAAAATTTTGTATATTTATCTGTTGCTGATGTTATGGTTTTATAGTAAAATTTATTTTATTTACATATACTCATATTTAAGATTGTAATGGAAGAAATTCATCCTAATCATTCATTACGTAAGAAGCGGCTAATAATGACATTTGAAGTTTGAACTTTTGATGGGGTTTCGATTGTCTGAGTCAAGCGAAGCTTGCAATCTGTGTCTGAAATTTTATTTGTTGAGATGACTATGATATTTAGCATTTCACTATAGTAAAATCCTAGGGAGTCTGGCTGGAACAAGTACCATCTCAACCCTCTACTTGGTGAAAAGAGTTGGGTTATCCCTGTTGCGCACTTGCACCCATAGACCTGAGACACTTTGGTCTAATTAGGGTGTGAATTCCCTAATAAGTTCTGCTAATATTTGCTGCCATAGGGGACAGAGTTCAGTGAGCAGTCTCTATAAGTAGGTTCATCCCCCTCTTTTAGCATACATTGCTTCTTCTTGCCCATCGGCCCATCCTCTAGGCACCTTTGTAAGGCAGGGAGTGTGATAATGTACAGGCCTGCATTTACTCCATTCCATAGAGCCTTTCATTAGTTGTAAATTTTGTGGTTATGATTATGGTATTCATATTGGTTTTGTGGACAGAAGTCATTATTTTTGGGTATGATTTAGTGGCTGTGCACCTGTGCTTCCAGAAGTTTATAGAAAAAATGATTCTACTTGATCTAAATAGCAAGCACTTCTGTGTTCTAAGGTATCCTTAGGCATTTAATTTTCTTGTTTGTTTGATAGAAAAGAAAACCTCATCAATATCAAAATGGTGTGTACAATGCAGAGCAAGAACTTACATAAACTAATGTGGGAAAAGTACTGTAATTTTATTCACTTGGAGAAACACCGATTTACTGAAAAAAATTTGACATGGAGAGATGTGAGTGGTGAGCTCACTCGTATTGATTATTGAGAATTTGAAACCCAAATAGAAGCCAAGTGGGAACTACTTTGGAGGGTGGTTTTCTCTTCTGGTCAATATGCATTTTGCCCTACAAAGGCATGTTGAGTTAGGAATTAAGATTTTGTAAATCAAGGGGTGATCTGTTATGCCTTTTAAATGTTAAATATTTCAAGTTGCATACCATATGCTGCTGGAATTTGTTGTGGGTTCTTACTTCTCTATATTCATTGAAGTTTTTCTTACAACAATTGTAACTTTTCTGTAGATATGGACATATGCTGATCAAAATCGAACTGGTTACCTTGGCCGAACGGAGTTTTACGATTATCTGAAACTTGTAACTGTTGCACAAAGTAAGCGAGACCTCACTCCAGAACTTGTGAAGGCAGCACTATATGGACCTGCTTCAGCTAAAATTCCCGCTCCTCAGATTAATCTTGGGGCACTACCTGCTCCTCAGTCAAATCCAAATCTGGGTCCAACAACTCCACAGGTTGGTGGTAGTGCACCTATGGTATCTCAAGGTGTTGGTATAAGAGGCCCACAGGGTTACCCACCGCAGCAAAGTCAAGTCGTGAGGCCGCCACAGGCCCCACTTCCAAATACCACGTTTCAGTCGCAACATGGAGTGGCTCAGGGAATGCCTGGTGGAGGCATGATGTTGACATCTCGTCCTCCAGGGTCAAACATCAATAATGATTTAGCTGGAGTATCTTCTCAAGTTCCCAGTAAAGGAAGTAATCGTTCTATGCCCCTGGACGTCTTTGGGCTGGCACCATCAGGGTCAACTCTCTCTGCACAGCCTAGACCACAAGGGCCTCCTAGCTTAATGCAAAATGCTGCACCCAAACCGAATGGTCCTACTCTGCCTGCCAGAGATTCTAGCATTCATGTTGCAGGAAATGGGTTTGCATCCAACTCGGCATTTGGTGATGCCTTTTCTGCTGTGCCATCTCAGGGAAAGAACAATTCTGTGGTAACTGTGCCCTCTGCAAGTGGGTTACCAGTCTCAGCACCTAATCTTCCTGCATCTGTTGGGATTAATGTGGCTCACCAACCTACTGCCAATCAGAGCCAGCAAATGCCATCAACTTTTCGACATAATCAGCAAGTTCCGGTACAGAGTTCCTCTACGTTGCCTGTCAGAGCTGAAAATTTTTCTTCTAGTCAATCCTCACAACCTTGGCCAAAGATGTCACAGTCCAGTGTCCAAAAGTATACCAAGGTTTTTATGGAAGTGGATACAGACAGAGATGGGAAAATTACTGGTGAACAAGCACGCAATCTGTTCTTGAGTTGGAAGTTGCCAAGAGGTTGGTGGAAATTTTGTTTTCTTTCTTTACTAATTGTTGTAGTACTTCAGTACACCCATCTTAGATGTAACGAGAAACATTGTGTTCTCCATTTTCTTGGAAAAAAGCATAACATTTCTAATAAGAGTCAGAAGCTACTTTCCACTTCAAGATTGATATAAATCTTTTTAGTTTCAGATATAAAATTTCAACCACATAAGTAAGTCTATACTCGTCACCTAAAAATAGTAAGTAGAAAATATTACTAGTATGTCTTTTTTCCCTACAACAACAATATGTCATTCTAGAAAGCGAGAACTCAAATTATGTGGGTGGTAGGTAGAAGAACTGAGAGCAAGCAGAGAAGCTTTTGTTTATGCAAACTTAATAAAAAATCTGTATAATGTTATTCAACCATAAGCTTATAGATAGTTATATAGATTAAAGATTAGAATCACAAAGATGACACATTTAATACATTTTACATGCATAGGTAAAGGGGAGAAGGGTAAGTGATATGGTACAATATACTTTGTTATTTATTCAGTGTAGAGTTTACCAACTTTTCCTGAAATGGCATGTCGCTGTCGATCTATATGAATCAACTTCAAAGATTTAAATTTCTTGAGCAGTCATTTGACCATCTCAATTTTTCCATCAATTTTATTCGGTCTTTTTAGTTTTTAGTATATTTGTTAAGTTTGTTTTACACTACTTATTCTACAGACATACATTCATTGATGATGATTATCAAGAGAAAAACTTTCATTCTTGGTATTTTAACTCCTATAATCCGTCTTGCTATCAAACCCTTATACTTCTATTGTGTTCTTTCAACTAAAAATAGAAAGACATGCTTTTAAACAATCTCAAGCAGGCTCTTTGTCCCTATAACAGAACTTTCCGCCTACAAGGCTACAACATGAACGTAAACTAAAATTAACAAGAACTACCGAACACTATGAACATGACTTGACATTCCACAAAGTAATCGAAAATCCCACTCTGTTTAGTATTACCATGTTTTAGTTTACTGAGAAATGAAATCTTGAAATGAAATCTTGGTTATGACCCGAGTTTCCGCCGGATGCTTGATCACTGCATTCGTGATATATCAAATGAGCTCTCCGATCTATGATGAAGAGTTCCTGTAGATAGTTACTTAATATTCAGGGAGTTTACTCTCTCACCCTTAACATTTTTAGAGATTACACTACAAAAGCTCACTGTAAGCAATCAGGTGGTCATATATAGAGGTGGGAAATGGGCACGTTGATATGTTGGGTATCAGGTAAAAGTGGGTCCTGTTATGTGTTATTGTGTTGTGACCAACCTGCAACAGTTTTTGTTTTTTATTATATTACTTCTAGAATTTTTTAATTAAGTAATGAATTAAACAAGATTACATAAACTATTTTGTTGAACATATATAATCGTTAATATATGGAACACCTTAGGCTGACTTTTGACCCTTCATAAATAAAATGCAACCCTGATTGACCCACCTTTGTATAAATGGGTTGAAGTTGCCATTTTAGTTTATGTTACCCTGGTGAAGCTAAAGATGTTTTCCCTATAAGGATGTTTGTCCCTGAAATTGATTGTTTTCTTTTAGCATTTTCTTGAATGGTTAAATCAAGTACTTAATATGCTTATTCTTATTGTTTCAGAGATCTTAAAACAAGTGTGGGACTTGTCTGATCAGGACAATGACAGCATGCTTTCTCTGAAGGAATTTTGCATAGCTCTCTACCTTATGGAGCGATACAGGGAAGGTCGTCCTCTTCCGAAGTTGCTTCCGACCAATATATTTGAGGGGACATCATTGCCTGTATCGGGCCAACCACATGCTGCATATGGTGCTCCATCCTGGAAACCTCCACCAGGTAGATGCATCTTTGGACTTTAATTATTCGTGGAAAACTGGATAACTGGTTAGAATGTCAGGTAAAAAAAGGTAATGTTTAAGCCTTGGTCAAAACAGGCCTGGTCGGGTTGGATTGACCATTCAAAACATCTCTGGACTCTAATGTATTATATATGATTGAAAAAATTATAAAAATAATGATCCAATTTTTTTAAAAGTAAAACGAGTTATAAGGCTAGTGAATGTGCTTATAGGAATACACGTTGAATTTGGACCCATTCAACCATTTTTCCCGTTTCTATTGTAGACAGTTTTTCCAATTTCATCCATTGTCTGTAAATGCAACCCAAATTGACCCGTTTTATTAAATGGGTCGAAATGGACTTTGATGTGCGTCATGGTGCCAAGTGCTGTTGTCAGCCTGTGACCAAATCTTGTGCTTTTCATGTAGGTGTCCAACAAGCCCATGGAGTGACTGGCTCTCGACAGGTCATTCCTGCTGGAGCAAGACCACCCCGTCCAGTTCCAGTTTCTTTACCTGAGAATGATGAAGATTTGCAGCCTAGACAACGTAAGCATACAGTTCCTGTGCTGGAGAAGCATCTAGTGGACCAACTTAGTAATGAGGAGCAAAAAGCATTGAATTCTAAGTTCCAGGAGGCAACAGAGGCCGATAAAAAGGTAAAATCTGTCATTAGATTCATGAAATGTTGTTGGTTCAATACTGTAAGCACATGCTCCAGATTGTGGAACTTCAACCTGACGGCAGTAATTAGTGAGCATCTAGTAGAGATAAGTAACAAGTCCAATTAATTCATCATCTTATCACCAGAAGTAGTGGATAGATACACTTCTTCCCTGAGTTGGCTGTTAAAAGGGCAATCTTGAACACTGGGAGAATGGGAGCGAACAAAACAAGAAGAAAAGTCTTTTGGACTTGCTGCTATTTGATGGAATTTCTAAATCAATAACTTCAAATGTTCTAAGGATTGTAACTTCTAAAAGTGTCATTTGAAAATAACAAATGTGTTATTTGCATACCTTCAAGTCTATCACATATATTTGTGAGAATTGCACGGTTGATTCTTCTGACCACATATTTTATTCTTTTTCTGAACCCAGGTTGTTGAACTTGAGAAAGAGATTTTGGAAGCTAAACAAAAGATTGAGTTCTACAGAAACAAAATGCAGGAAATTGTGAGTTTCGTCCTTTCTTTTAATAACATGTAGCTGATAGCCCTCATGATAGTAGATATATAACATGAGTCAATCTTAGCAATTTACCATTGGTCATGAAAGATGGAGAAGATGGATATTGATTTATACATTTCAGCAGGAGTATTTAACCTCAGAACCTACCTCCTGGTGGCTGTGGATTTGATTTTTTTTTTTTTTGTGTGTTGTATGATTACTTTTTAGGGAAAAATGGTTAGGCAAACACTGTTGTTGGGACAGTCTCCTTTTTAGTAGAGGATTCACCGAAATCTTGCGGACCAATATCAGCCAATTAAGCCCAAGTTAGATGCAATTTGAACTTTGAAGACTACCTCAAAAACCCATGACTCCATGAGCATGGCATACTGCCCCTTTACTAGCACTTCTAAACAGTGTTGTAAAAATCGGCCTAGGCGGCGCCTAGGCACTGATCGGAGGGGTGCCGCTACGAGTTGCTTGTAATCCGACTGTTTTAGTCGGAATTGGCCTAGGCGGTCCTAGGCGGGTCAAAGTCAACTTTTAAAATTTTTTAAATAAAAAACAGAAAATAAAAGACAAAAAAACACAGATTTGGGTTTGTACTTTGAAATCATTGAACAATATGGTCAAGAAGATCAAGGAGCATTCATCTAATATTCTAATTATAATATGAGTGAATATATTTGAACTGTGAAGTATGTGTATTTGAAGATTTTTACAATTATGGTTGTCTTATAAACATATATTTGGATGTTATGATTAATTATATTTATATTTGAGTATTTATATATATATATATGATGTATGTATAATTTTAAAATAAACATATAAAAAATCTCAATCCGACTACTCCCCGCCTAGGCCGACTACTCCCTAGTCCCCAGTCGGCCGGCCGACTCCCGCCTAGCGATTTCTACAACATTGCTTCTAAATGTTTTATTTATTTGGACATAATCTTTTTGTCTGGGTGGGAGTTCTTTCAATGGAATTGGAAATTGTTTGAATAGGATATAGTTTTCTGGTTTATCAACTATCAAGTGCTATTGCAACGTTACATTTGGTTGTAGTTCTCACGTAATAAGCATCTGAACATATTTGTATACAATGGTTACACATGATATGTTCTTTCCTTTAATATTAGGTTTTGTACAAGAGCAGATGTGACTCCAGATTAAACGAGATCACAGAAAGGGTTTCCACTGATAAAAGAGAGGTATGGTATCTGATTGATTGAATAAACGTACATGTTTATTCACTTCATTGTTTATTTCCTATAATTTCTTTTTTCCAAATTATATGTCTTCCAGGTTGAATTACTGTCAAAGAAATATGAAGACAAATACAAGCAGGCTGGAGATGTAGCTTCGAAGTTGACTATTGAGGAGGCCACTTTTCGTGATATTCAGGTTTACTGAAACTCTTTATTTTAGGGTTTAAGCTCAAATGATTCTTTTCTTGATTCTCATAGTTCATTTCTCTAAAGTTTCATGTTGCTGAGGCAATGTTCGTTGATCATGATTAGGAAAAAAAGATGGAGCTTTACCGAGCAATAGTGAAGCTAGATCAGAATGGGAAACCTGAGGAGTTTCAGGTATGTTGTATTCTGATTAGAAGTGGCAAATAAGCAGGTTTGGTTGGGTTTGGGTCAAAATGAGTAATGTTTGGTACAGGTGGAAGTGTGTTAGGCCAGGGGGACTAATTAAAACTTCTGCAGAACTTTTTTAGCTGTTTTTAGCTGGTTTCAGTTTTTCAGGGGTGGTGGATTTCTCTAACAAGTAGTATTTTAATATGGTTACATAAACTAGATTTTAAAAATAATAATATGATTAATTTGAATAATGCAATTCAGGAGGTTGTATGCATTAATATACTTTGGGAAGTGTTCGACTCATCACTCATTTGACCCTTTTTTTGTAGCTAAAGCTTTTCATTTGATTCATGACCGATTAGTGATAAAACATAACCCACAGCAGGCCATTCATAAGTAAATGGGTGAAATTTGATTCTTTAATTCTAATCAATTGTTCTATAGATTTTGTTATGTTTTCTTGTGGATGAATATCGCCCAACGTCACCTGACTGTGTAGGGCCATGCTGATCGTATTCAAGCGGATCTCGAGGAGCAAGTAAAAACTTTGAATGAGCGCTGTAAATTGTATGGACTGCGTGGGAAGCCAACATTGCTGGTTGAGTTGCCTTTTGGTAATCTTACAATTATCATACGTTCCAATGTTTTGTTCTATTTTGATCATCTTGCTCTGACCACATCTTTGTTTTCCCTATTAATGCTCGTAAAAGTAGTACTGATGTGGATGGCCGTCCCTTCGATTTTGCCTGACCTAAACTCTTTAGATTCCAAAGCGTTCCATAAAACCTTAGGGGCCATTTGGCTCGCGGAATGAACTTCAAATGAATTGGAAGTTGGATTTAGTTATTAGTGTGTTTGGCTAAGGGTGTAAGGTTGTGGATGGTTGGAATCTAAAATTCATGTAAAATTTGGTAGGAATGTCAGATTCCTTTAAACAAAGATTTTGATGGAATATAAATAAAAATGAACTCTGTATCTTTGTAATCCAAGGTTGCAAACAAGCTAATTTAGATTCCAATTTCATTGAATTATTCTGCGAGCCAAACAAATCAACACTACAACATAAGCATTAAAAAAACACTATGATGTATCGTTTCATAGCTAAAACAAAAAAAGACAAGGATAACTGTTGCTGTGACCTTATGATAACAAGTTTTAATGGTTATTACCTAAATATCCCCTAGTCATACATATCTTTAAACACGTTAACATATGTAATCACAAATTTTCTTTCGCTCAAGAGCTCATCATGTTATACATTATCTCTATATAAATAGACATCATATTTGAACCCTTTTTTACTTGCCTATGTGTATTTTAGTTTTCTAATTAAGATAATAACCATTGTTCCTTTACATGATCATCCGATGCTCGATATCAATTGTTTGTTTTCTTTTTCTTTTTCATCCATTTTAATCGTTAGATGTAATTAACATAACTCCATCAGTCTGAAATTATTAGAACATTACAAAATCTCATAGGGAGCCGGCTTTTATCTTAACAAAATATATTATGTTTAACTGCGTGCTACTTATTTTGAACTCAATATTCTACAATCTATATTTCAAGGCTAATTGCATTTTCCAATTGCTATAAGTTTAATCTTAATAAAGGTGCAAGTTTTGTTAGGTTTCCTTCTCATTCCCAACACACACAAGCTAAAAAAAAAAGATAAACAAAACAAAATAATAATCTTAATATCTTGGCTCTCTTGTTCTAGTAAGATAGTTTTTTTTACTTAAGTTTTCATTTCTTTGTTTTATGATCTCAGTAGTTTCAAATTTTTTGACCATAAATATACATCCACATATAAAATAAAGACATGAAATTAGTCATGTATCAAATAGATTGTTTTAAAAAATAACTACTCACATTTTGAAAATTTGTCATGTTAAAGAAATCACATTTGAAAAGGTGTTTCATCATGAACCCCATGGGATGGCTTTGCGGTTGATGTTTCGGATTCTCCAAAGTATGTCAAATACTTTGTCATTATTAAAACCCATCACGTGAAACAAATCATATGCTATCTTTGCTGAATTTTATTCTTTGGGATATTTTGCTAATACTTATGTTCAAAAATTTATTAAAGGCATAGCAGTTCGTTAAAATTCTACACATTTAGTTCTCTTTTCACTTGGTCAAGTGCAATGGCTGTGAACAAGTGTTTTTGTTGCTGAATGTTATCATCTAATATATTTCATTTTTTGTCGTAAATTTGTTAAGGTTGGCAACCTGGTATTCAAGGAGGAGCTGCTGATTGGGATGAAAACTGGGATAAATTTGAAGATGAAGGTAAAATAACAAACAAAATTAAGTTGATGGTGACCATATCATCTTTCAGTCATCGATTTGCTGTTATAATAGTGGCAAATTGCATTGAAATAGATAACAACTTTGTCATGTTTACTGATTTAGGAAACAAACTTTTACATATGCGCATAATAGAAATGAAGCTACATTTCATTACCGATCATTGCAATCTAGGTTGCATAAATCAGTGAAAAGTATGTAACTTTACATTTCATTAACGATCATTGCAATCTAGGTTGCATAAATCAGTTAAAAGTATGCAACTTCGTTTTTGTTATATGCGTACGAGTTACATAAATTAGTAAAGAAATGTAAGTTCATTTCTATTGTACGCGTATGCCAAAGTTTTCCTAAAAACTAATAAAAGCGGCAAAAGTTGATTTCTATTCTATGCAATTTTCTCTAATAATAAATACTCTATCCTGATGAACTGATAACTTGCAGGATTTACTTTCGTTAAAGAGCTCACACTTGATGTGCAAAATGTAATAGCACCTCCTAAATCGAAATCCTTGCCAGTTCAAAACAAATCTACTTTCCGAGACGATGGTGCAACTACAGTTTCAGCCTCAGAAGATGCTGCAAGTGATAAACTTCAAAAGTTGACGCTGGCTGAGGATAAGACACTAGATGACAAATCGAATGAGCAAAAGAAAGATGACTCAGAAAAAACTCCACCTGACAGCCCGGCTAGCAGGAAAGCAGCAGAAAGCCCACCTAAGATCTTCCGGGACGTCTCGACCGAAAAGAATATTATTGGTGAAGATGGGTCACCTCGTGCCACAAAGAACCAAAGGTACTATATTATTTGGATGTCGAGGTGTAACGAGTCAAACCAACTGGTGAGTGAGTTGACTCAACTTAAGTCGGTCAGGCTACTCAAGCTGGTTCTGAGTCGAGCTTGAGTAAAGTACTCCACACATGAGTCATGACCACATATCAAACTTATACATAATTACTCTTCTGCAAATCTACTCCCGTCCCAAAATAAATGTACACAATAAGAAAAACACAGCTTCAAATATGTATAATAATCACAACATTTAACAAACAAAATGACAAAATTACCCTTGATCTTAGTAGTATCAATTACTTCATCGAGGTCAGCCTTGAGCTTGAAATTAAAGGCTCAATCGAGTTGGGTTTTGAGTGATAATTTATTGACTCAATTCGACTCAGTTACACCCTTAGATTGCGTTTGGTAAAGGAAATTGAAGAGATAAGAAATGAGGACAAAATCTTAGGGTGCGTTTAGTTACCGAAAATTTTCAAATTTTCCATCTCACTTTTCAACAAAAATGAAAACTTGTTTACTTAACAACAATTTCATAAATTTTCATTTCACTTTTTAAAATACCAATTTTCATATTCTCTCTTTTACTTTTCTACTACCTACTCAATTTCCTTATAATATTCTCTTTCTCTCTCTTACTTTTCTATCACCTATCCTATTTTTCTTATTTTTCTTAAAACTAAAACTTTATCATCTAAACAAGTTTTCACTTTTCATAGAAACCCTTGTTTTTTCCTAAAAACTACAACTTGAAAACTGAAATTGAAACATGACTAGTTTTCGTTAACTAAACGCAGCCTTAGGTTTTTTAGACTATGAAACTTAAAAATACAATAATCTTATGATTGTTGTAATTCTATTTCTCTAATTTTAACTTTTACTTAATCTCCACTATTGCTAGAGAAATAAGATAATTGAATTTTAAGTTATATATTGATGCAACTTGAGATTTCATAGAGAATTGATATACATAATTCAAGTATTCTAACTAATAATTTAATTTAATTTAAAATTATTAGTTAGGAGACTTGAATTATATATTAACTCTCTATGAAATCTCAAGTTGCAATGGTATATAGCTTAAAATTCAATTTTCTCATTTCTCTAGTAATAGTGGAGAATTAAGTAGAATATACAATTAGGGAAAGAGAATTACAACAATCATAAGGTTATTGTAGTTTCAAGTTTCATAGTCTATAAAACTTAAGATTTTGTCTTCAAATATTTGTCTCTTCAATTCTCTCAACCAAACGCAACCTTATGGGTTTCAACTCTAAAATTGGTCATGTTGTGTAAAAGAGTTATCCTCTCTTAATATTAAATTTCTTTATACTATTGCAGTGAAAATTCGGATGCCCATTCAGTTATTTCTGAGGCAGGCTGGGGTACATTTGACAGTCATTATGATTCAGATGCATGGGATTTCAATGCTACAAAAGCTAAGGTATATCTTTGAATAATACTCTTGGGTTTATATTAAAAAAGCCTTACATACTTTTATCATTTTAGCAGTTTAATCACTAAGGTTTATTTTTAGCATTTAAGTCCCTAGACTTTATTTATTTTACTGGTTTGGTCCTTTAGTTTTTTAATTGGTTTAGTCCTTATTCTTCATTTTCACCACTAATATTTTTAGTGGGTTGATCCCTCATTTATTATTATTATTATTTTTTGGGTTAATATTGAAAAAACCTCACGTACTTTTATGAATTTATCGATTATGTCACTAGACTTTTTTTAGAGTGTTGAAGTCCTTGAACAATTTTTGTCTTATTCAAAACTATATGTTTGACTTGTTTAGCAGGTCATTACCTCGTAAACGGTGTAGGGACTTGAACAATAAAAAAGAAAGTCCAGTGACTCAATTGTGAAAATGAGAAAAGAAAGTCGGTTTTTCAAAATATCAAACCATGCAATGAACTAGTTCTTTTATCGACTAATCAGGTAGCAAAGTAAAAAATTATAGTTTTCAATAAGACAAAAATTGTGTAGGGAACACATGAATTAAATGTATATTGACTTAATCGATAAATACATGAAGGTCTGTAGGGTTTTTCAATATCAACTCTTATTTTCACTTGAACGCTACAAAATACATATAAGGACCAAAATCTAAAGAAACAAATTTGCGGGACTTAAACGCTAAAAAATACACTTCAGGGACCTATCTGCTAAAAAGAGAAAAGTATGTAGGGGGGTTTTTCAATAGAAACCTTATATTATTTACTTAAGGATGATGGTTTTATTCACTCATGCTGTTGAATTGATCTTTTGCAGGATATGGATCAAGAAAATAAACATGAAGATTCATTGTTTGATTCCGATCGATGGGGCCTAAACCCGATAAGAACAGATATTCCCAAGAAGGGCACCTTCGTGTTCGATTCTGTTCCGGGCACACCGGCTTATAGTAATGCTGGCTCCCCACCCGGAGACAATTTATTCCAAAACCGAGGCCCGTTTTCTTCTGCTTTTGCAGATTCAGTTCCCAGCACTCCTGCTTACAGTTATGCTGGCTCTCCTCGTGGAACCTTCCAGCAACCGTTTGCTTCGGCTTTTGCCGATTCAGTTCCGAGCACTCCAATGTATGCTAACAGCTCACCTCGAAGGTACAGCGACGGGCCAGAAGACCACTCGTTCAGCAATAATTTCTCGAGATTTGATTCCTTTAGCAGCAGCACTCCTCATGACGGCAGCCTCTTCCCACCTCGAGACTCCTTCTCGAGATTTGATTCTTTCCGCAGCACAGCACAAGATTCTGAGTACGATCAAGGCTTCTCTCAACCTCAAACCATCTCTAGATTCGATTCCATGCGCAGTACCGCCGACTCCGATTTCGGTCATTCATTGTTCCAGTCGCGTGATTCATTCTCAAGATTCGATTCCATGAGAAGCACCAATGACTCGTCTGACTTCAACCATGGTTTCCCATCATTTGACGATGCAGATCCGTTTGGGTCAAGCGACCCGTTCAAATCACATGACCCGTTCAAGGCGCATGTGGAGAGTGAGACCCCGAGAAGAGATTCAGTAGATGGTTGGAAGGCATTTTAATCGATCGGCGCTCGATGTAGGTATATATAGCTAAGAAGGATTTGGTTTGGTTTGATTTTGTTTTGTTTTGTTTGTTTGATTTGGGAAATGGACATTGTACTTTTAGAGTATATGATTCTTTTCCTCTTTACCTTTTGTTGATGTCATGTTGTTTATGGACTCATTTCCTCTTTTCATATTGTAAACTTGCACACATGTTCAAAAGGTATCATTTTTGTAATCTTTTATAATTAGTCACCCACCCAACTTGAAAGTATTTTTTTTTTTTTTTTTTTTTTTTGACTTGAAAAATATAAGCTATCAAATTAGGAATAGGAAGAATTGCTCTTAATAGCTAGCAACTTTTCTCTTTTTTCTTATTATAGCAATCTCATATATTTGTCCCAAATAATGTAACCAACTTATGGTTTACTTTCGATTATAGCATTTAACCGGTAAACAACAAGTAGGTTGTTGTTCCAAACAATATATTAAATGGAAAAAAATAAAACTCATTGTCATAATAAGAAAAAAAAAATAAAAATAAAAAGTAGGTTGTTATTTCAAACGATAAACCCTTATATATAACCTTTTTTTTACCGGTTAAGTTTTGTTGTTTACCGGTTAAATGCTATAATCGGGAATGAACAAAGAGTTGGTTCCTTTATTTGGTACAAAATTTGCGAGATTGCTATAATAAGAAAAAGTTGCTTGTTATTTTAAGCAATTCTCTCAAAGAAATAATACATGACTTGTATCTTTGAAGGTTACAATTTAATGGATTAAATCGCTATCAAATAGTTTGGTTTTTGGTTATAGTCAATTTTTTTTATCTCTAGTTCTATAATTTTTTTAATATGAACGGCAAAACTGAGACTGGATAGAAACAAATTGTTACCAGTTTTATCTAATTTGGTTCTTGGTTTTGAATATTGGGTTAATATTCGAAAGATCCATCAACTTTCTTCATCATTAAACTCTTTTTATTATTGTTCAAGACTCTAAATTATTTTTGTCATATCCAAAATTGTATATTTGACTTATACAAAACTGTATATTTGACTGGTTACTAAACAAATAATCTTAGCTTTTTTCACTTGATTAATTTTAAAGAAACCCTCAATCCTTTCATATTTTAGCGATAAAGTCCTTAAAACATTTTGTTTTATCAATTGTGTTTTATCGGTTAATCCGGTAGCTGGTAAAAAATACATACTTTTGAATAAGACAAACAGGAGTTTAGGGACTTTGACAATTAAAAAAAAAGTTTTAAAACTTAGTTTAAAAAACAAGAAAAATTGATTGGGTTATTTCAGTATTAACACTGATTCTTAAGACAATCAGCTGAATGTGACTTGAATTTGGTAAGCAGTGCTGATGATAATGTTACCATGCAGGATGATATAGCTTATGTTATACTTCCAGAAGATGCAATGTTTTAATATTTTATTTATGACAATGAAAATTAGCTGATTTGTTTCATTGTTTCTGTTTTGAGCTCTCTTTCGAAGCTGCATTTTCTCCCTTTTTTTAAATAAAATTTTGCTTTTTTTAAGAAGTTAATCACACCCAACCAGTTTCTAGTTTTGAGCCCATAAAATTATTTCAAACTTATGGGCATTTTAAAATATACTCAAAGCTAATGTACATTGTAATTTCATACTATTTGCATTTATAAATTTAGTCTTAAAAGGAGACAAAGTCGTATTTTTATGCATTAGTACTGATGGGGTTTAGCCCATTTGGCATGAGGGTGATAAGTAAATGTGAGGTCATGGGTTTGACTCTCGTCGGAGACAAGTTTGAATTTAGTTGGTAAAAGTAAGTCTCAAGTCTTCATTTATGGCAAATGTGTAGTTTAACAACAGGAGTATGCTAGTTTGCCGTTAAATAAAACTAACCCGTTAGTTTTCAAGGATCAATTCCAACATCTTCTTATCCACAAAGCATGAGGATTCTCTAAAAAGACAATGAACTATAGAATTCCATGTAAAATAACTAGGAACATAATCTTTTTCCACCAAATCCATAACCAACATCAAACACTTATGCAATTCTCCTCTCTTGCAAACTTCACATATCAAAACATCATAACTTCTTGAATCAATCAAGCAACCTCCTCTTCCAACCATATCCTCGAAAAACTTCATCGCGTTTCCGACTTTACCCTCTTCGCAAAGCGCTTTAAGTATAACGTTAAGCGTCGTTGCATCAGGAACATAACCACGAGACAATGTATCGTTCATAACCTCTAACGCTTCTCTCACCATCTTTTCTTGACAAAGCCCACGAATCAACGTTGTGTAAACGATGACGCTTGGGATACTGCCTTCTTGAATCATCAAATCGTATACCTGTTTCGCGTTTCGTATGCTGTTACCGTTGTTAGTAAATGCTAGTATCTGTTTGCTTTTGTCAATGGCTCTCGGGAACTTCGTTCCCATGTTGGTTAGAAACTCGAGAGCCTCGTTGATTCGGTTGGCTTTATAGAAACCGTATATTATGTTGTTATAAGGACTTATGTGACTTGATGAGCCATTCATTTTCTCTTCCATTTGTTCCAAGATCTTAAACCCTTCTTCTACCTTTCCTCTTGAACAAAACCCGCCGATTAACGTATCATACGTGACGAAATTCCAAATGATCCCGACTGATTTCATCTCGTGGAACATATCAAGAGCCGAATCTAACAAACCCAACTCGCAGAAGCTAGATATTAATGTGTTATAAGTGTCGGCATTTGGAAGGCATCCCTTCAATTCCATCTCGTTTAAAAACCGACGTGCAGCCTTTGGTTTCTTTGTCTTACAGAAGCCCTTTATGAGCGTGTTATACGCCACAACGTCGATCTTACCGCCTTTCTTCTCGACCCTTTCTAAAACCTCAACGGCTTCCATCGCACGATCCTTGTTACATAGAACTTCCATTACTTTGGTCGTCGTTATCACATCAGGTACAAACCCAAGATCGAAACATTTTTCTAACATCACTAGCGCTTGCACTACGTTCTCTTCTTTACAATACGCGGTTATTAAAACGTTAAACGTGACATCATTCGGATGCGCGATTTCCTTCATCAACAAGCTTCTAGCCCTCCCGATCCCGAGTTTCCCGTTCTTACAAAGAGCATGAACCAATGTGTTATACACAACAATGTTTGGAGTCACACCTTTGTTCTTCATTACTTGTATAAGCTTAAAAGCATCTGATATTCGATTCGTTAAGCAAAGTCCCTTCATTAAGATCCCGAACGTGTACATATCACCTTCGACACCACAACTCATCATCTTCCTCCTATAAAAACCTCGTGCGATATCGATATCTTCCTTAACAAGAACATCAAGTATTGAATTGTACACTTTAATCGACGGTGTAAGTTTAAATCTCGAAACCAAGTCAAGAACTTTAATCACTTGGCGAACCATTCGGGCGTTTCCTAACCCACGGACAACGGTGACAAAAACATCATCATTTGGGGGTGATCCAATTGAGCTTGGCATTTCGTCGAGCACTTGGTGGACGGTGTCGAAACGTCGAAAAGCACAGAGCTTTTGAATCAAAGCTTTGTAGGTGGATTGATCGTGGACGAAATTCTGGATTCTTGATGCCCATCTGAAAGTTTCGAGAGCTTCAGATGGTGATTTTTGATCCAAAATGAGGTGGGAAATTTGCAGATGAGTGGGAACAGGGGTGGTGTTCGATATGGGTATTGATTGGTAGTCACGATGCTTATGATTGCCTTTAAATCTGAAGAAATTCGAAAGATTCTTCGTCGAATTCGAGAATTTGAGCATGAATTCAAGTAAGAGATACGAAGAAGATCTTCCAGTTTGTTTGGGGGACTCCGATTTCTCGTTTAATAATTGGCAAATTATCAAAAAAAAAATTAATATAAAATATAAAAATTGACGACAAAAGTAATTGCCTACTAAGTTTCATTTATATCAAACGAGGAAAAGCGCCCGCACGTTGTGGCGGGAATAAGAATGTGTTCTGATGATTAATTAATATAATCGAAATACGAAAAGAAACGTATTTACATATAAATGACAATTGAAGTCAATCATGGACACAAAGATAATGACTCTGAAACAACTAATAACACATTTACCAAAAGATCGAATTCATAAAATTTAGTAGCTTAGTAATAGAATTTGGTACAAGCATTTCCTCAAACGAATGGTGTGCTATAAATATTTCAACTATTAAGATTAAGATCAAGTAGGGGACAATCCATGTTATATAGGTTCAAATCATTAAACAAATGGGCACAGAACATGATATCTAAAAAAAATTAAACACGTCATGAAAATTGGAAAACGCAATGTGCAGCACCAGTTTCTCATAGAATAAGATTTGTGTTAAGAAAGTTACTAGCAACTGTCATAATTTGATTGTAATCTACACGAACCCGATCTTAATCCTTCAAATACTTCTGTTCATAACCAAATAAATAAAATTAGTTGAAACTTGAAAGCACATAGAATTGGAATAATAAAATGAGTTTGGTGGTTTCTTCTTTGCCTTATTCACGACCTCAAGGTAGAACTGCTCGAACCCTTCATATATAGTAGTAGC
Source organism: Centrapalus pauciflorus (assembly GCA_020465985.1). Taxonomy (NCBI): domain Eukaryota; kingdom Viridiplantae; phylum Streptophyta; class Magnoliopsida; order Asterales; family Asteraceae; genus Centrapalus; species Centrapalus pauciflorus. The sequence goes on along the minus strand of JAANYP010003641.1, from coordinate 55,113 downwards.
AGCAAGGAGACCAAACCCTTTAACAATGGTAGTGACTTCGAACGGCACTCACCCTCATACCTAAACAACATTTGAAAACGAAAACCTGAAAGGAAATCGAACCCTTTAACAATGGTAGTGACTTCGAACGGCAACTCTGTAACATCCCTATTTTTCAATTATATGTAATTTACGATTTTAAGACTTAATTATTGTACTTTTGGATGATTATATTAATTTAAGTTATTTATAATCATATTATCAGTTAAATGAGAAAATACGAAGTTGAGGGGTATATTGTGCAAATAAGTCAAAATGAAGAATAAAAGAAAGGAAACTCTTCATTTCTTCACTCACACTCTCTCACTACTCTCTCTCTCTACCGTATCCTCTCTCTACTCTCCCTCTCTCGGATTCCAACTCAAGAACACAAGAAAATCATCAAATTAAGGTGCAAAAATCTGGAAACAAGTGATTTGGAAGGAACTATAACTACTACAACAAACATTTTGAGGTAAGATTCATCCAATCTTATAAATTATGGAGTTTTTGGTTCGGGTTTTATAGAAACCGAATCCTAAGATTTTGATTCAAGATGTTAATGCATGTAGTATATTATTGTTGAAATGTTTAAATCTAGTATTGATGATGCAACATACAAAATTTCAGAATCAGATTCGAACTCTAAGTGTGATTTCAAGATATGTGTGTGTTTTAGTGTGTGTGTTCATCGAGACTCATAAGAAAAATGGACACAAATCGGTTATTTTGGTACATAAGTGTTATATTATAAGTTGATATAGTACATTTAAGCTCACATTTGCAATATTAGACTCAAAACATGTAAAATTGGTCCAAAAGTAAATTCTGGAAAATGTTAGAATTTTACCAAGTATGAACTCGGATTGATGATCCATCCGAAATTCGGATCATCGTCCCAGTTCGGACCAATTGTAATTCGGACACATAGTAATTTCGGACCATCACCCCATTTCGGATCCCGTCCCAATTCGGATCCCCATTTCAATTCGGACCACAATGACTTCGGACTATACCCATTTCGGACCAACTACATAATTCGGACGGAGGACCCAATTCGGACCATCCGGATTTCGGACCATCCGAATTCGGATGTGGTCCGAATTCAACTAGGGTTTTATTTAAAATTACAGAATACAATTTTTAAGCAATTACTGACATTACATCACTATTACACTTACATTTACAGATCATTGTGGTGTTATCAAAACACACATTGATTCAGAGACAAGTCACACTATACCAATCACTGTGAGTTGCAGATTATCATTCGAACATTTATTGTTTTTACATTCGTGTTTATACATTCAATGGCATGTTCACGTTGTTCATATACTTCATTTGGCACTCATGAAATGATTTGTTGTTATGATGGACACTCGTACTTGACATGTAACACACATGTAGCTTGCGTTCATTTGAAAGTGCATCTATTTACATCATGCTTGCACTGCATGATCATTACTTCATAATCTGATGCGACCTGGACTGGGGCTGACAGCAGGCCACTGTCGGGGACTGATCATCCCACTCGTATCCCATCAGGTTCGGCACATCCCCGATCAGCATATTGAACTGCCACCCCATGCTAGCACTGCATGGTTTACTCACACATTGAGGCTTTCACTGCCGTTTTCACATACATGGGGCTTACACTGCCCATGGTTAAGCATTGCTTGTAAAGAAATATTTGTTGTATGCATAATCTGTTATCTCACTAAGCATTTAGCTTACTGTTGACTCACATTGTTTACAGGCAAAGGCAAGAGTGTAGCTGGACCATCTACTTAAGCATATCAAATCAATATCCCGGAGACCTTAGTAGCTATTGGTACTTGAATGTAATAGCTTTGGGCTGGGATTTCTACTTCTAAAACAATTATGTTGATGTAATAGTTAGACTTTATCACTGTAGACATGTATTCTATTGCTTTAGTGTGGATTTGCTTAATTCTAATTTAAGTATTCAATTTCAATTATCATGATTATTCATTGGGTTGTTTGTCGATCCTGGTGATTACAATTATATCATTAATTAACAAGGACGTCACAGTTTGGTATCAGAGCATTAGTTTGAGGTTTCAAGTGTCCGCGAGGACTTGGACTCAAACTTAGGTTATGATATTAGAATGAACTTCTAAGTAATGATCTGAACTAAGATAGGATTGACATGCACACGGGGAAACACAAAGGGTAACTGTACACTTAGGACTTACAAATAAATGTTCTAAATATAAGTTGTTATATTTCAGAACATGTCAGGAGACGATATGACTCCTCAGCAAATGTTCCAGATGATGCAAGCTCTCATGGAACAAAACAATGAGCTACAATCCAAACGAATGGCTGAGCAGGCTCAGTCATTTGCTGACCAATTAAGGGCTAGAGATGAGGCCGAGGCAAAACGAAAGGCCGATAAGCGAAAGCACAAGGGGCAACAACAGGACGACCAGGGAGAAAGGCAAGATGATACTGGGTCTTCCAACAGATCAAGGGGCTGTAGGTTTAAGGATTTCAAAAGTAACGGGGCTGTTACTTTTGACGGAACCGGTGATGCTGTTACAGCATTGGAATGGATCACCACCACGGAACGAACTTTCAGGATCAGCGACTGCGCTGATAAAGACATGGTCCGCTTTGCAACCGCTATGTTTGCAAGGGACGCTGTTATGTGGTGGGATGCCATGACGCATGTGTTGACGATGGAGGTAGTGTCGCACATGTCCTGGAATGAATTCAAGGAAGTGTTCTCTCAACAATACTGTCCAGCCGACGAGAAGCGACGTCTCGAGGCAAAGTTCTTGAACTTAACTCAGGGAACGAAAACGGTTACACAATATGCCGTTGAGTTCACCCGGTTAAGTTTGTTTGCACCGCATCAAGTTGACACGGAAGAAAGAAAGATAGCCCGGTTTGAGGCCGGTTTGGATTATGAGATACGCCGAACCATAAGTGGGGTTCGTTATACAACGTTTGCTGGGTTACTTGAGGCTGCTCGAAATGTGGAGCAGATTGTCTTGATGTCTGGTTATGTTATCGGGTCAGCCGCCACATCACCGACTCAACCGTCGCCGCCAAAAAGGCAGCGGGAGTCTGGATCCTCTCGATTTTCTTCCCAATCCCATCAACAATCATCATCACCCAAGAAGGGAAGGGTCTTCTCGGCCAGTTCAGAAATGAGGGACTGCAGACGATGCAGAAAGGCGCACTCTGGGGAGTGCAAGACTCGGGACATGTATTGTTTCTGCTGTGGGCAGAAAGGCCATCACTGGGAGCATTGTCCACGAAAAGATGATGCATGCTACAACTGCCACAGACTTGGCCATTTCTCAAGGGACTGCCCGAAACCCCCACGAGATCAGAATGCTCCACAATCAACAGCAAGATCTTCTGTAGCTTCCACGGCTCGCAGGGATCAATCTCAAAGGGCTCCAACAAGGGCGTTCCAAATCACAGCTGAAGAAGTAAAGGATGACCCGGAGGTGGTCACTGGTACGTTCTATGTTAATTCCATTCCTGCACGTGTATTGTTTGACTCTGGAGCAAATCGTTCATTTGTCTCCACTGCATTTACTCGTCAATTCAATATGCCCACTTCGAAACTACAATTTGTACTTGATATAGAGACTGCTAGCAACATGTTAGTTAAAGCAGACAAAGTATATAGGAATTGCACATTACTTGTAGAGGATGTAGTGTTCAACATAGATTTAATCCCTATGGAGTTCGGGGAGTTTGATGTAATAGTAGGTATGGATTGGTTGGTTCACAATGAGGCACAGATAGTTTGCAAGAAAAGATTGATTAAGATTACCACTCCCGAGGGCCGAGACATTTGTATCTATGGTGATAGACACAAAGGCGACTTATGCCTTATTTCAATTGCAAAAGCCCGAAAGCATGTTGCCAAGGGTTGTTCTGCATATTTAGCCTACGCTGTCGATGCTAAGGCTGAAGTTCAATCTCTTTCTACCGTTCCAGTCGTTTCCGAATTTCCTGATGTCTTTCCAGAAGATATCTCGGGATTGCCACCTGATCGCCAAGTGGAATTCCGCATTGACCTCATTCCCGGAGCTGCTCCAATAGCAAAGGCTCCTTACCGTCTAGCCCCTGCTGAAATGCAGGAAATGATGAAGCAGTTACAGGAGCTACTTGACAAAGGTTTTATCCGCCCAAGTTCATCTCCTTGGGGCGCTCCTGTTCTGTTCGTCAAGAAGAAGGATGGCACATTACGTATGTGCATCGACTACCGGAAACTCAACAAAGTCACAATCAAGAACAAATACCCATTGCCCAGGATTGATGATCTCTTCGACCAGTTACAAGGCGCAAGTTACTTCTCGAAGATTGATCTTCGTTCGGGTTATCATCAACTCAAAGTACATTCTGATGACATTCCAAAGACGGCTTTCAGAACTCGTTACGGACACTACGAGTTTCTGGTAATGCCGTTCGGTCTTACTAATGCGCCGGCCGCTTTCATGGATCTCATGAATCGAGTCTGCCGGCCAATGCTCGACAAATCGGTCATCGTGTTCATCGATGACATTCTCATATATTCAAAGACCGAAGAGGATCATGCTGCACATCTGAGAGAATTGCTAGAGTTGCTACGCAAAGAGCGACTTTATGCCAAATTCTCTAAATGTGAATTCTGGTTGAGGCAGGTACGTCTCAACATTCGAAACAATTTCATGATCCTTATACTCAATCATAAACCCTTTGTTAACTTGTACTTACTCAATATTCAATTCAGATCCAATTCTTGGGGCACGTGATATCTGGTGCTGGGATTGCTGTTGATCCTGCAAAGATCGAAGTTATCCAGAACTGGGAATCACCCCGCAACGCCTCAGAGATTAGGAGTTTTCTGGGATCGGCTGGTTACTACCGCCGATTCATCAAAGACTTCTCCAAATTCGCCGTTCCTCTCACTAAGCTTACTCGCAAGAACGCGACCTTCTTTTGGAAAGAAGAACAACAAACGGCCTTTGACAACTTGAAGAATCTGTATGATATTGAGCTTGAGCATTCGGGCTTCTTTCTTTTTTTTTTTAAGAAATGCTTCTTTATAATTCTAAGGTGGCAGGGCAGCTAGTTTGAGTGGGGCCTGACGGTTTCTCGAACTTCTTCTTTCATTTTATATTAATAAGGGGGAGGCTAAGTGAAGCACCTGTGTTAGCCCTGCCTGAAGGGAACGAAGACTTTGTTGTCTATACAGATGCATCAGGCACGGGTTTGGGTGCTGTACTAATGCAAAGAGGAAACGTCATAGCATATGCTTCTAGACAACTCAAACCACATGAGAAAGATTACTCTACTCATGATCTAGAGCTAACTGCTGTGACTTTCGCTCTCAAGTTATGGAGACACTATTTGTACGGAACCAAGTGTCAGCTCTACACCGATCACAAGAGTTTGAAGTACATATTCAGTCAGAAGGACTTGAATATGAGGCAAAGAAGGTCAATGGAGCTGATCAAAGACTATGACTGCGAGATCTTATACCATCCAGGGAAGGCCAACGTAGTGGCCGATGCCCTAAGCCGAAAAGCGTACTGCAAGGCATGCTGCTATGCCTTGACTTCCACAATACTGACATCTACTATTATAGACGATGTTAGGACTGCTCAGTTGCAGGCCCTAAAAGAAGAGAATGTTAAAGATGAAGATATCAGAATACAGTTGCCATTAATGCAAGATGATGGAACTGGATTAAAGGGTATTTATGGCAGAGTGTGGGTTCCTAAGTTCGGGAACATGCGGGAAGTGATACTTGAAGAAGCTCACCAATCCAAATTCTCAATTCATCCTAGGAGCACAAAAATGTACAACGACTTAAAAGCCGACTTCTGGTGGCCAGGATTGAAAAGAGATGTCGGTCAGTATGTTGAAAGGTGCAGAACTTGTCGTCTAGTCAAAGCTGAGCACCAACAACCCTATGGTAGTATGCAACCTCTTCCTATCCCAGAATGGAAGTGAGACCATATTACTATGGATTTCGTAACCAAGCTACCCAAGACTCGTCGTCAACATGATGCCATTTGGGTCATTGTTGACCGATTGACAAAATCTGCTCACTTCATTCCAATCCGAGAAACTTATTCACTCGACCGTCTTGCCCAGATCTACGTAAACGAAATCGTTATTAGGCATGGTGTGCCTAAGTCTATTTTCTCCGACCGAGATAGTAGATTCACTTCCAACTTCTGGGCTGCTCTACAACAGGGTCTTGGTACTCGTATCGCAATGAGTACTGCATATAGACCTCAATCAGACGGGCAAAGTGAGAGAACAATTCTGACTCTCGAAGACATGCTCCGAGCCTGTGTCATGGATTTGGGTGGTAACTGGGACGATCACCTTCCATTGGTTGAATTCTCCTACAACAACAGTTACCATTCCACAATCAAGATGGCACCGTTCGAGTCTCTATACGGAAGAAAATGTAGGACTCCAACCTGTTGGAGGGAAACAGAAGAAACTCCAATAGCCGGTCCTGCTTTGCTACAAGAAACGAACGAAAAGATCCAACTCATTCGATAGTACATGAAAACGGCACAAGATCGGCAAAAGAATTATCACGATCGCCGACACAAAGCAATAGAGTTTCAGAAGGACGATTGGGTCTACTTAAAAGTTTCCCCAATGAAAGGTGTTACAAGATTCGTAAAGCGAGGAAAGTTATCACCTCGATTCATAGGACCATTCAAGATACTAGAAAGAGTTGGTAATCAGTCCTATCATTTGGACTTGCCGGAAGAATTGTCAAGTGTTCACCCAGTCTTTCATGTTGGGTTCTTAAGGAAAAGTCTGGTGCCCGAGAGGGAACCATGGACTGATCACTCGGACATTAAGATTGACGAACGGCTAAGGTTCGTTGATGAGCCGGAGTGCATTTTGGAGACAAAAGTCAAGAAACTACGTAACAAGGAAATCAGGATGGTGCTGGTCAAGTGGAAGCATCATCGGGGAGCTAATCATACTTGGGAATCGGAAGAAGATATGAAAACTAAGTACCCAAGTTTGTTTAGCACAGCATGACTTCGCGGACGAAGTATAGGCGTGGTGGAGCCCATGCTGTAACATCCCTATTTTTCAATTATATGTAATTTACGATTTTAAGACTTAATTATTGTACTTTTGGATGATTATATTAATTTAAGTTATTTATAATCATATTATCAGTTAAATGAGAAAATACGAAGTTGAGGGGTATATTGTGCAAATAAGTCAAAATGAAGAATAAAAGAAAGGAAACTCTTCATTTCTTCACTCACACTCTCTCACTACTCTCTCTCTCTACCGTATCCTCTCTCTACTCTCCCTCTCTCGGATTCCAACTCAAGAACACAAGAAAATCATCAAATTAAGGTGCAAAAATCTGGAAACAAGTGATTTGGAAGGAACTATAACTACTACAACAAACATTTTGAGGTAAGATTCATCCAATCTTATAAATTATGGAGTTTTTGGTTCGGGTTTTATAGAAACCGAATCCTAAGATTTTGATTCAAGATGTTAATGCATGTAGTATATTATTGTTGAAATGTTTAAATCTAGTATTGATGATGCAACATACAAAATTTCAGAATCAGATTCGAACTCTAAGTGTGATTTCAAGATATGTGTGTGTTTTAGTGTGTGTGTTCATCGAGACTCATAAGAAAAATGGACACAAATCGGTTATTTTGGTACATAAGTGTTATATTATAAGTTGATATAGTACATTTAAGCTCACATTTGCAATATAAGACTCAAAACATGTAAAATTGGTCCAAAAGTAAATTCTGGAAAATGTTAGAATTTTACCAAGTATGAACTCGGATTGATGATCCATCCGAAATTCGGATCATCGTCCCAGTTCGGACCAATTGTAATTCGGACACATAGTAATTTCGGACCATCACCCCATTTCGGATCCCGTCCCAATTCGGATCCCCATTTCAATTCGGACCACAATGACTTCGGACTATACCCATTTCGGACCAACTACATAATTCGGACCAATAGTGAATTCGAACCGAGGACCCAATTCGGACCATCCGGATTTCGGACCATCCGAATTCGGATGTGGTCCGAATTCAACTAGGGTTTTATTTAAAATTACAGAATACAATTTTGTAAGCAATTACTGACATTACATCACTATTACACTTACATTTACAGATCATTGTGGTGTTATCAAAACACACATTGATTCAGAGACAAGTCACACTATACCAATCACTGTGAGTTGCAGATTATCATTCGAACATTTATTGTTTTTACATTCGTGTTTATACATTCAATGGCATGTTCATGTTGTTCATATACTTCATTTGGCACTCATGAAATGATTTGTTGTTATGATGCACACTCGTACTTGACATGTAACACACATGTAGCTTGCGTTCATTTGAAAGTGCATCTATTTACATCATGCTTGCACTGCATGATCATTACTTCATAATCTGATGCGACCTGGACTGGGGCTGACAGCAGGCCACTGTCGGGGACTGATCATCCCACTCGTATCCCATCAGGTTCGGCACATCCCCGATCAGCATATTGAACTGCCACCCCATGCTAGCACTGCATGGTTTACTCACACATTGAGGCTTTCACTGCCGTTTTCACATACATGGGGCTTACACTGCCCATGGTAAAGCATTGCTTGTAAAGAAATATTTGTTGTATGCATAATCTGTTATCTCACTAAGCATTTAGCTTACTGTTGACTCACATTGTTTACAGGCAAAGGCAAGAGTGTAGCTGGACCATCTACTTAAGCATATCAAATCAATATCCCGGAGACCTTAGTAGCTATTGGTACTTGAATGTAATAGCTTTGGGCTGGGATTTCTACTTCTAAAACAATTATGTTGATGTAATAGTTAGACTCTTATCACTGTAGACATGTATTCTATTGCTTTAGAGTGGATTTGCTTAATTCTAATTTAAGTATTCAATTTCAATTATCATGATTATTCATTGGGTTGTTTGTCGATCCTGGTGATTGCTACAATTATTTCATTAATTAACAAGGACGTCACAAACTCACCCTCATATACCTAAACAACATCTGAAAAATAAAACCTTCAATGATGATTGAGTTACACCTAAAACTTCCAATTTGAACCAGAAAACCTTTAACCTTTGAACCCATCGATCTAAACCTGAAACCTTCAACCATGAAATCGAAACCCTCGACATTCAAACACATTGTCTTGCTGCGGATTTCAATTTAGCACCACTGGTTGTCGAAGATGATGGTTAGGCCTCGATTTAAACTTCAAACAAATGCAAGGAGGAAAGATGGTGGCAGTTGCAGTGAAAATTTGAGATGAGTGCTGCTATAAGAGAGCAATGATGGCTGCATGGTGCTATTAGGAGAGTAGGGGTGTACAAAAAAACCAAAATCCAAACCAAAACCGAAAAAAACCAAAAAACGGAAACCGAAAATCCAAACTGTTTGGTTTGGATTTTGGTTTGGACGATGGATTTTCTAAAACCGAAAATCTTGGTTCGGTTTCGGTTTTGTCATACACAAAAACCAAAAACGTCCAAACCGAACCGAAAGTTATATAAATATTAAAACTTTGTTAAGTTGAATATTTTGTTACTTTATTGAGAAATTTTTTAATAATTCATTCTTTAGATTATTGACTTTTATTTTATTTTTCTCTTTTAATAACCATTTCATATGTTTTGTGTTGTTTTTTTAAGCCTAGATTTTATTTTTTATTGAATTTATGCAATAATTAAATTTATTAATGTCAAACTTACAAATATACAATAGGTTTTATGAATGAAGAAGAAAAATATGAAATATAAAAGATTAAATTAAAAAATCAAAATCCAAACCGAAAAACCAAAGTCCAAGCCGAAAATCTGAAAACCGAAAAAAACCAAATGGTTTGGTTTCTAAAATCCAAAATCGAAAGTTTTGGGGTTTAAGAAAACCGATCCAAACCGTCTTTTGTTCACCCCTAGGAGAGAGGAAGTACAAGTCTAAAAAAGTTAAAGGAAAAAAGAGTTGTTCAAAAATCAAACTACAAAAAAAAAAAAAAAAAAAAAAAAATCAGCCAATGCTTGCTTACAAACAGTACCTTGTGAATAGTCTAGGAATAGTACAATTCCCCTGGGAATTGTTATATATAGTAATAAGGGTATTGATAGTCAAGAAGATAATTTTTAATTTTATGGTCTTTTTTGGCAAAATAAATTATTTTGATTATTTTTCTTGGCCTAAAATTTGAATTTCATGTTATTTTTTTTTGTTAAAATAGAATTTTATGTTATCTTTCAATGCCTAAAAAATTTTACAATACTGCTATTGTTAAATTTTGTATTTTATATTAGTTTTTTTTAGTAATTTTCACTTTAATAATTTGATAGTTTAAACTTTAAACCATAGATATGACGACAACTTTAGTGTAACATCCCGCTTTGAAAATGGCACGTGAAATTATTTCATTTGCAAATTAAGTTGAGTTGGACCAATTAAAAGATTAAATGTGAAATTAAACACATGAAGAAACGATACGAAGATTGGGTTACAAATATTAGTTTATGATAATATTACAATTATTGGAATCGTGAAATAATTTGAGTAATTATAGGATTAAGTTTTAAAATGTGATTGTGAATTATCTCGGTTGTTGATTAAGTTGTTTAATAAGAAATCTTAGTGGCTGTTTACTTAACTAGTAAATTTTCATTGAAAACAATGGTTTCTAATAACACGTTTAGATCCATTGTTTTTTTATTTCTTAGTTTTCAGTTATTAGCTTTTTAATTTACAAGTAAATTGGAAAACACATTTTTAATGTTTCACATTTTGATTTTAGTTCTACTTCTAGTCATCCAAATCTATATTATAAAGAAAAGTGAAAAATGAAAACGCAAAAACTATTTATAACATATCTAAACACATTCTTATTTGTTTTTTAAAAAAATCATCATGTTTTCAGTTTTATTAAAAACTTCAAACTGATAATTCTCACTTACTAAACGCATGTTTCGTGTGGATGAAAATTCAGTTTGTTAAGCTTTGTTGAAAATTAAGTGTTAAAAATTAAAATATGATGGGTTAGTTTCTTGTTTTTCTAAAATATAAATAAAATGAAATAAAAAGGTTGTTAAAAAAAGTAAAAACAACTGAAAAATAGTAATAAACCATGATTTTTTTTATTATCATGTTTTTTGAATTTTAATCGGAGCGCATTCTATTCGCATCCCTTTATCATGTTTTGAATTATTTTTTTCTTATTTATATGTTCATTTATTTCGTTTTGCATATTCATGTTTTGTCAAATACATCTATATATCAATAAAAAAAATCGACAACCAATAAAACGCATAATCGTGTTAACGATCCGCAATGTCACATAAAAACGAGATAAAAATGGCTAATCGTGTTAAAGATCAATAAATCTCGAATGTAGTATGAACAAAGAAACTATCCGAATCTATTCGTTAAAATAAATTTATTCGAAAAACAAGAGATTAATGAACAAAAAAACCGATAATTATTAATTATGATCAATTACTTAATCAATCCAATTCTTTCGAAACCTTAATTCCCATAGACTTAGCCGTACCAATGATCGATCTCGAGATCGCCTCTAGCGACATATACTGACAATAAGGATCCGATTGTTTCACTTTCGCGATCTCGTAAATATGTTTTAGGGTTAACGTCGACACGACAACATGGCCTGGCGTGCGGCTTCCCGATGCGATCCCAGCAGCCTTTTTCAAGTACCACGTAACAGAAGGCGATCGGATGCTAAGCTCGAACGTGTGATCTTTAAAAACCTTAACGGTTGCTGCGATTGGAACGTCCGGTTTGTATGTTTGTGTTCGTGCATTGAATTCCTTGCAAAATGCCATTATGTTTAGCTTGTATTGACCGATAGCCGGACCGACTGGCGGTCCTGGTCTTGCTCCGCCAGCCGGAATGGTAAGTCGGACGGTTGCCGCCACCGGCCGCCGCTTTAGAATCTCTTTTAACGATGCCATTTTTAGGTAATTTGTGAATGTGAGAATTGAAGAAGTGTTTGGAATATATATATAACGGTTACTACTGATTTTGTGCCTTCAATAAAGCCCAGGGGCCTAATCTACTGTTTTGTTACTATTATCTTTTTATTTTTATTTTTTTATTATTTGTTTATTATTTTTCTTTGTGGTATATTTATTTACTAGGTTAATACGTGAATTGAATTTAAAAAAAATGTTAAGAATAAATATTTATAAAAGCATAAATAGTTATTAAAAATTGAGTTTATTAGATTTTAGTTAATTATATATTAAATTAGTTAAATTGGATTATAATAGATTAAATTGAATTTGATTTTAATTCAAATTTAATTTTAATAACGATTGAATTGTAATGCAATATTGTAAGTATATATAATATATCATAACAAACAACTTAATAAATTTGGTATTTGATGGGCCGGGACCTAAGTTTGTTGTTCATGTTATAAAAAATTGCACGTTGAGAGTTTCTTGTTTATTTATAAAAAAAAACCCCATTAAATATACTAATAAAATTAGTTTGGAAATAATAAAATTTTAAAGTGACATTAATTTTTCAATCAAATAAGTAATATAATATATTCAAACGTGTGGAACATACGCAAGAGCTGCAAGGACATGAAATTCGAAATTCATTAATGAATTTGGGTTATAGATAAAGTTCGGATTGAATAAGCTCTGTGTTTGCTGTTCATTGTGCATATCTTCATTATCAATATGCAGACCGTAATTATATATTTATCGTACATACATTATAAATAGTTAAATACTAAAGTTTTTCTATAATGGAAATCAATGACAGAACTTGTAAGACCCAACTTTCGATAAAGATCTTAATTAGGTTCCAGAACTTACCTTTGAATACTAACCTTGGATTCATCAACATCCGAACTTCAGATGTATTGGAACTTAGAGACTTATGATGATTTTAGGCTATTTATGATATTCGGATGAACTTGTATCCGAACTTCGGATCATTGGGAGATCCGAATTTTGGATCTTTCTTATGTCCGAACTTGAGTTATTGCATTTTGCAATAATGTCGTAAACCATAAAAACTTACATTTAAATAAAGATTATCTTCTATTATGGCTTGATTCTTGTTGGAGATTGTTTGCATGTGAGTTTCCAAGCAATTTCCAAGCTTGATCTTGGATTTGGCCTTAGAATTTTAGTGAGAGTAAGAAAACAAGTATAGAGAGAGTGAGAAATCATAAAATATAACGAGCGGTGAAAAAATATTAGTATCAAAATACACAATGTGTGCTAGAAAAAACAATGAGAAATTTGTTTTACTTCTCAACTAGATTTATCTGGTTTAATTTTTTTAATCACACAACATAAGAAGTGATCAAACCCTTTTAAAAAAATATTATGTTGTTTTTTGTAATTTCTTGAAAAAACATTATATACTTCTATCTCGTCCAAGGCATGAAAATACTCGCCTGATCATATTTGACTGTGCGAAATTTTAAGATTATGAATCAGTACTCATTTTATCTTGTAATCTTGTACCGCAAACCTTGATTGATTGAGGTTGAATCAATTGGTTTTATACAAGTTTTAATATTCAATTATCATTTTACATTGTGATATTTATGTGTGTGTGCAAAAAATTAAGAAGTCATTTAAAGGTAAAATAACATCTTAATGATTCCATTAAAAGGTAAACAAACAACGTTTTTGTCAATATCGACTGTCATTTTTTAAAATGTAATACACTGTATGAATTTAGGCCAGATGAGAGGCATGGTAGTATTCGCATCTAGCCTGGATTTGCTTTATAAATAGTATGTATCTCTTGGCTTTTTGTTGTAGGTTTGTGTTTTAAGTATTTGCAATTCTGAATGTTTGGTCATATATGAATGTTGTATCTGTTTGTTTTTGGTCTCTTCAGATTTAATTTGTATTTCTATGTGATAAAGGCATAAAACACAATAACCCCATGATTAATTGTGGATTATATAGGAATTTCTTAATTTGGTTTGCATTTGATTGAGTATTTGTTTCTAATTGTTCTTTAGAATTTTGTTCAGACTCACATTTTATTTGAACTTGTCAATTTGTCCTTGACAAAGTGGTGAAGCTCTTTTATAACTTCCATATGCATGCCTAGATTTTGCAAGGCAGGGTCAGCCCTGAGCAAGGTTAACACGGACAAGTGATGAGGGCCTATTAATCATAGGGTCATTCTCAAAAAACTTATTATATACTTAGGTCTATTAACGATTAAATAAGGTTATTGACTTGCAAAGTTTTTAGTTTAAATATTATATAATTATAAATTTTTTGTTGTTAATTTATCATATTTACTTAAATTTTTTACTTATCTTAAATATACATACATGTTTATAGGGTCCATTTTAGGTTTTTGCCTAAGACCTCGAAAATGATTGGACTGGCCTGTGTAAGGCATGACGTTTTGATGGTTGTTCACGGTAACCGGTTGTGAAAGCATCTTGTAGATTAGGACTTCAATCTCTATCATGTTATAGCTAGTATGCTCTATCATGGTACGACTAGTACGAATGTCATTGGCCAACATGTATTAATGTTTATTATTAATCGATATATATCAGATGATCAAAGTGATGTTGGCGTTACTGGTATAGATTACATCGATCGCATTGTGTCATTCTTATCAACTAGGAATCTTGGATTTTGCGAGTGAGAGTAGTTTCTAAGCTACTTCACATGTTGGTTCATTTTCTATAAGAAAAAACGACAAAAGAATGTTGATAGAAGTAGGAATTTCATGTGAGATTGGATGTGATCGAGTAGTTTCTAAGCTACTCAACATGTTGCCGGTGTGAGTAGTTTCTAAGTTAATTACAAAAAACCTCTAAGTTGGATTATTTTTGTGATTAAAACCCTTAACCATTTTTGTTGTCATAAAAAACCCCCAAACCGATTAGAACTTATCAAAATAGCAATTTTCTTAAAAAAGATGACATGCAACCGGTTTAACCGGTTAGCATTTTGCTTCGGTCACCATATTCTTTGGTAACCTTTTCAATAACGAACGACAACATATGAAAAATCAAAAACAAATCAATAATCTAAAGCCTAGTTGGTTGAATACAAAGTCTAAATCAACAATCCAAATTATAAAGGCATTTCCAATTAGGGGTGATCAACGGTAAACGGTTTATGGGTTCGTTGGTTTCCTCGGTTTGGTTTCTTCGGTTTGAAATTTTTTTGCCCTAAACCAAAAACCAAACCAAACCAAATTCAAAGCTACGTAAACCAAACCATAAACCAAATTCGAATTCGGTTTGGTTTGGTTTGGTTTATAAACCAAATAAACCAAATATTAAACAACAAAACTTTCAAGCATCTTTAATTGCCAAATACAATCCAAAAATATAAAGTTAACATACATAAAATGTTTTACATCAAAAGACATTAACCCTAAAAATATTATGTTTCCAAACAGCCTAACATTCAAGCTTCATATTATTTTCTTCTTCAATCATTTGCTCTCAACGATCATTCATGACTTCACGGCTTCACGCATCATTTTCATTTAGATATATATGTATGTATGTATGTATTCGGTAATTCGGTTTGGTTAGGTTTGCTTTGCTATCGGCTAGACCATAAACCAATCTAAAAACCGAGTATTATAATCGGTTTGGTCTGAAACCAAACCGAAAACCAAATTTTAAATTTGGTTTGGTTTTAATCGGATTCGGTTTGGTTTGGTTTTCGGTTTTCTTGGTGTTAGACCAAATATTGCCCACCCCTATTTCCAATGCATGTTTTTATTAAAGGGTTTTGATGATGTGGCATATGAGTTTACAAAAGCTATTGTAGAGAAGCTTTGAGTTTTGAAAGTGATTTGTAATTAATTTTGGTCGTTTCTCTTTATCTTTCTTCTTCATCTTCTTTCAAAAGCTTTTTTGTTATTTCCCAAAGAACCACTAATTAAACGGTTTGGCGTTGGAGATGCCCTAATGATGTGTTGAGGTCGGGATTATAAATCACTTTTGTATATTGATTCTTTTAAGTCATGTATATCATGGCAAGGAAATTAAACCGCTTCGAGAAAATTGGGATTTTGATTACGGTCCAAAATAGGATTACGAAAACATACTACATCTATCTCGCTGGATTCCGATAGGATGTTGATATTAAAAGCTTTTTGTGGGTTTAGATTTCTTTTTATTTTACCGTTGCCATGTTATAGCGATTTTAGTTTTTGAAACGGTTCCAGTTTAGTTAACTTTAAATTGTGACTTGCTCAGTTCTATAAAGTACGAAGTCAAAAATTATAGACCCAGAATCCTTTTATGTAATTGTGTGCAAGATTAAACTCTTGTTTTGGTAATTGTGTTTCAATCTCAGTGATTCTTGGAACTCAGATTCTTAGATTTCTTTTACTTGATATCTTGAAACTTTCATATGGTTGGTTGACAATGATGCTATCCACAAGAATTTCAAGATGTTTTACGCCTTATTTGTTTTTTGTAATAAGCTCTTTTAGAGCACTTATATCTTCACGTGGAAGGATATTTTACTCTAACTGCATACATGAAAAAGAATTCAGGTATTTAATATTTTAAAAAAACAAACAACACCTTAATCTCCTTTATTCTTTGTTATGTGGATTTGTTAACTTGTTTTTTGTGTTTGTTACAGCACAATTGCTCTTCTTTCAAGGTCATTTGAAACTGACCTTCATACCTCTAGTGGTTGCAGACTTGCAGTAAAGTGAAGTTTTTTTTTTTAGTTTGGTGTGTATTTTTCTGAATAAAAAAACTTCCATGAAGATCTTATCATGATTGATGTGATGATATAGTATATTGACAACAAAGTAACATGGAAGATCAACTTTAAGGGCATGTTTGGTACATAGAATTGGGGTCAGAGAATTAAAAATGAAACCATTTCCCTTGTTTGTTTAGCTCTGAGAAATGACAAATGAGAAATAAACCATTTTCTATTCTCTACTTTCATTTCCCTCGAAGAAACGGTGAGAATTGGATTTTTCTATTCTCTCCAAAAAAACACGGACACTTTCTCCACTCCTCCCCCAAACCTTCCCAGTCTGCTTATTTGCACATGTCTCACGTTGTTGTCTCTTCGCCCAAACCCTAGAGAAAACCGTCTCACCTTTGTGACCAGACACCGCCGGCGACGTAGGCAGCGAACGACCAGCAGCTTTGAGGAGTGTGGTACTAGTAATAGCATGGCTGAAAATCTGAAATGGGATCAATTACCTGTATTCACAAGGTTTGATAAATCTCACATTGTTTTTTCTTTGATAAATCTCATATTAGATTTTTTTTAAAAAGCATGTGCAGGATACTTTTAGAAAAGTGTGATTTGAACTTTGAATGGTAAAATAATTGGTGACAAATGACTGAATGAGGATAGCAAAAGTTCATGCAAATGTGAAACTCACGTGACATCATGTGCACCATCAAAAGTGCATAACTTCATCTGGGAACATACACAATGTCATTATAAGTTTCTAAATCAAATAGCACAAGAAACAACTTGCAGACACAAAGGAGGGGAACTGGGAAAAACAGTGGTACCTCAGACAAAAGCATCTCCAAGCTCGATTGGTAATAGCGCCCGTATGAGAGGATGGTGGTTCGATTCCTTCTGGATCTTTGATTTTCCTTTTGACGGTCAGATATTTACATAAGCATTGAAGCATGCTATGTATTAGCATCAAGATTTACTACATTTCATGACCTTGGTATGATCTTTTTGTTTGATTTATATAGACCTTGGTATGAACTTTTTGTTAAGTTTTTTTTTTTTTTTTAACTTGTATATGTAGTTGACAAGAACACCGTTGAGAGAACAAACGTTACGTAGAAAGTAAATTGTAGACATGCATTTACATCATTTCTTGGGTTAACACGGGAAAAGAAGACTCATCTAATTTTGTTTATCAATGAAATGTTTAATTATTAGTATTTTTTCGGTTTGAATAATGAATTGTTATGAAAAAATTATGATTGAGAATAATAAAATTTATTATAGAACTCTGCTAAATTCTCTGGTGTACCAAACAAGAGAAATGATTTGCCTGAAAATCTGTTCTACCAAACAGATGAATCAATTCCCCTTCTCTAGACCAATTTCCTTTCTCAGCAATTTTATTCTCTGTTGTCAATTCTCTGCAATTTCATTCTCTGTACCAAACACACCAGTTAACGTTGCTCTTGCTTTCAATTTGCTCTTGCTTTCAATGGATGCAAGCAAGTTGCACTATCTTCTTGTGTTTGTGCACTACTATCTGAGGAGGGGGCACATGGGCTACCGTCTAGGACATCATACCAAGAAAGAACATTATTTTTCAGTCTCATAAGTAATATATCATGCCTACATATGTATTTTTAAAATTTTTCAACCAAATAAATGAAAAAAAACCCTTAAAAAAATACTATGTTGTGTTGTTAAAAAGACATTAGTTTTCTATCTTGGCCGAACCCAATTTAAAAAATAGTATTTATATTTATATCTATCTATTCTATTAAAAGAGTAAATAGATTCCACATGTAACTTAACTAGACCGCCACTTGGCGCAACCTTATTTCGACACATGTTAAAATAAATTAAATAATTAAATTATTTTATAGAATTATCTATCTATTTTATAGGAACTTTGTTACAGGTTATATGTATTCATTTCAAGGGTTAGTAAAAATAATTCAAATTGTTTAATAAGTTTATAGGGATTCTGTTAATTCTGTCATATCTGTTACAAAATTGAGTTCGTCATTAAAATTGTTATCCTAATTTATTCCTCTCATGTGATTAAAATCCACACCCTTTTGTATATTTTGTTCATCTCATTTGTTATAAATTTTTATGTGTTTAAATATTCTAATTAATAAAATCAGTCCGTGTAGTACACAGGTTGCTAAACTAGTATTATAATAAATGAGAACAATCCTTGCCATGTGTCATCCTCCTAATACATTAATTTTTCATTTTCCCACTCTTTTTCCAAAAATAAAAATGAACATTAATTTAAGTAACATGCATATCATTTATTGATTTAATTTAAACTATAGTATTTAAACTTATTATTTTTGTTTCCTAAACTAATTGAAATTACAACTAATACTCATTAAAAGTTTTCAAAATTAACAAGCTAAAGTTAAAATATTTAAAAAATCAATAAAATAATAAACTTCATGTTAAATGTCTCAAATACTAAATAATTTTAAAAAATAGTAAAATAAAAGAATTTAATTTTAAAATAGTTTTTTTAAAAGATCAAGAAAATAATTAAATTTAAATTTTAAATGTCCGAAAGAATAAAGTATTTTATGAAATAATAATTAAATACTTTAGTATACAATAAAATTTAAAAACTTTTTATTATCAAATCTTTATATGTTAGTTATGAAACTTTGACCACACATTAAGAAAAATAATCATTCAAATTTCAAATGTATTTTCTTTAATAAAACTTTGTATTAATATTTTCCAAAACTTCAATAAATGTTGCAAAATTTATATTTTAAAATAACTTAATTTGGAATAATCTTAATTAATATTTATTTATTAAGTTGACGCTAGAATTGTTGTATCAAGTTTTAATCAGTTAGACAATAAATATGTATTATTAATTAAAACATCTTTAATAAGAAAACTTGTATATGGTTTAATTTAAGGTCTTTAACAAATTTATACAATTTAAATTAATATACGTTATAAAAATTAAAAATATAAAATAATTATCTTAAAATTTATTTGATTTCTATGGAATTATTGATGATAAAATAACAAACAAAACAGAATAAAGGTTCAACAATTTTAAATCAATAATAAGAAGATAATAATTGAAATGAATCGCATATGTAAGAGTCATAAAATACTATATTTATATAAATAATTTAAATATTTTGAATCTTATTTTATACGTCTTCTTTTGATTTAAACATGACTTAGAGTCATCATTTTTTACCATTGACGCAATGATTTTGTCTGTATTTCATTTTTTATTGGTTTTTATTGTATATTATTTTTTTTTTAAAAAAATTAAGGTTCTTATGGAATACCACCTTTTTATAAATATTTAATATATAACAAATTTTTTTTATATCAATCCATGTAATACATGGGTTTTAACCTAGTGTTGTATATTTAAAAAGACTTTTCATGAAAATACTCAGGTTGAGCCCTAACTATGTTAAGTTGGGAAGTCTCAAATAATAATGGTTAAGAACATATTTTGTTACGAACTTCTTGTCAATTATTTTGAGTTATGTTTTCTTATATATATATATCTTTTCTACTATTGAACAGACTGTATCTCCATTATCACCTTCTGATCCGTACAAATTAAGGGCGTCTGAAGAAATTGTTCACATGAAACAAATCAAAATGGATTGTGTTCCATACATCCTACTATGAAACCTGTATTGATTTTCGTTTACTCGTATTCTATGCGTCACAATTGAAGAAAATTTCATGGTTTTCAGGTTGAAAATAGTTTAGTTGCAAGGTAATTGTTTTAAGGGTTAAAGTCGTACAAATGCAACATACTTTTCTCAATTTACCTAAATGACTAATTAACCTTTTTATTTGACCACAGATGATACTTGTACTCCAAATAACCTGTCGATAGGGTACGTGTAATCACAGTTTTTGATTATTGAAATGACAACTTGACATGTTTTTGATCACATGATCGTTACATAGATTTACGTGGATTTTGATCTATATAAATAATTTAGAAAATCCACATAAGCATATAGATACTTTTAATCCTTCTAAAAACACAAATATAAGATCTTTACCGCTAGAACCGGTAACCGTATTCAAAAGTATCGGCTCAACAATAAATTTTAAGTACAAATTCCAATTAGATAAAAAAATAACTAGATTAGTCATTTGAGTAATTTCAGTAAAGTAACATACATTTGTACGACTTTAACCCTTGTTTTAATCCTTGAATTTATTATTTAGGTTTCTTGGTTTCGCTGAAGGTTGATAAAAGATTGCATAAATTTGACCAAACAATTGTATTATCACGTTTTGAGGCATATGGTGAACCTTCTGTGAAGACCACCCCTTGCGAGGCAGTTCTCACGAGTCTAGGTCCCACATCATGCAATATGATATCAACCATAACTAAGATAGAGTAATTAATTGCGGAATTATAAATTACAAGTACAAGCATATTAGGATTAAGTTTAATACAGATTTCAGTTTTTAAATTAAACTTATAAAAGGCACAAGTCTAATCTAATTAATATCATCATATAATCAAGATAAATCTACCCAGACCATCATAATATCATCATCCAATTAGTACCAATAGAGTTGCTGAGTAGAGGTCTATGAAACTTCTGTCTTGATCTTTGTAAGACCTAAGAACTAGGTCCAGCAGGTGACTTTCCTTTGTCTTTTCCTGTAAAAATGTTATGTAGCAACTGTAAGCAATGCTTAGTGAGTAAATAGATTTTCTAATTAACATGCATGTCAAGCGGATCGTCAGTCTAGTGTGATATGTCTTGGCTGCCGCTACAGCCCTCATGATTGAGACATAGAAGTCATAGAATCGGATGATGCTCAAGCCACGCTCACGCTTAAATCGTGGGGATCAGCCACATACTGGGCTAGCTACCAGTAAATCAATGCATACCATTCGAATATATATATATATATATATATATATATATATATATATATATATATATATATATATATATATATATATATATATATATATATATATATATATATATATATATATATATGTTAAATTCTAATCATGTTGTTAAATTTGATGATATTAAATTCGAAAGAGGGTCTCAAACATATGAGTTAAATTCGAACTAAATAGCCAAAGTCGAATGTGGGTTAAATTCGAAAAGCTATCTTTGACTTTATCATCAAATTCAACCCTTTGACTAAATTCGAATGCATTCTTCAATTATATAAGCTCAAATTCGAATGGACATTAATTTCAAACCTTTTTAATGATTAACATCTACCTACCTTCGAATTTAATTGATAAATTCGAACATATACTCGAATTTAACTACAAACTCGAGTTTGTTCCACAAATTCGAGTTTGTTCTTGGCATTTCGAATTTGTTCATATTTTACAGTTTTAAATCATGAATTTCTAAACCATAAATCACGAATATAATGAGTATTAAGCCTAGGTTCGTTTATTTTACACTTAATCTAGTTAAACTCCATAAAAATAGCTTTAAATTTCATAAAAATAATAAATTCGAATTTATTGTTCAAAATCGAAATATATAAAAACTTAAGAAATTGATTTTTACCTCAAATTTCGTACGAAATCGAATATGTGACAGCAGATTCGTGTAGTATTCTCCGAGATCTTTCCGATGATATATAAAACTTGATAATCGGGCGGTCGGTTTGGGAGATAATTTAGAGAGAAGGTAGAGAGAGAGTGTAGAGAGAGAGTAGGGAGAGAGAGACTGATTTTTTTGGAATGAATAAAAATAATCTTAATTACGTTTATATACTTCATCTAGTTATATTTGCTAGTTAACCCACTTTCATTTTTGTATATTATATCTCTTTTATTTAATTATCTTTAATAATTTATTAATTCATAATATAAATATTTATATAATTTAATTAAATATTTCATAACTTAATTAAATTATAAAATAATGTAACATTATTACATTATCGGTTCAAAATACTGAATTTATGACTGGGTCAAAATTTAGGTTGTTACAGAATGGGTTCCACCACGCACAAACTTCGTCCCCGAAGTTAGTTATGTTCGAACAGACTTGGATATGTTGTTTTCATGACATCTCTGGATTCCCAAGACTGATGCGAACCTTTGTGGTGTTTCCACTGGACGAGCATCATCTGTATATCTTTATTTCTAAGCTTCTTGGTCTTCGAGTCCAGAATACATTCTGGCTCTTCAACCACTCTAAGCTTTTCATCAATCTGCAAGTTAACGTGTGGTATTTGAACTTCTCTTTCGTCTGCTAAGCTCTTTCTCAGATGACTGACATGGAATACAGGATGTATTCCAGATAAGTCCACTGGCAGTTCAAGACGATAAGATTGATTTCCTATCTTTTCGACAATCTTGAACGGACCGATGAATCTCGGAGCTAGCTTGTTTCTCTTTATGAATCTTACCACATTCTTCATTGGAGATACTTTCAGTATCACCCAATCGTTAACCGCAAAACTGATTGATCTATGCCGATTATCATAGTATGACTTCTGCCTGCTTTGAGCTTCAAGAATATTTCTTCTAACAAGTTGAATCTTCTCGTGAGTCAATTGTAGAAGGGCAGGACCCGCTATCGGTGATTCACCTGTTTCATGCCAACAGGTGGGAGTTCTGCACTTTCTTCCATATAAAGCTTCAAAAGGAGTCATCTTGATCGTAG
Source organism: Centrapalus pauciflorus (assembly GCA_020465985.1). NCBI lineage: Eukaryota > Viridiplantae > Streptophyta > Magnoliopsida > Asterales > Asteraceae > Centrapalus > Centrapalus pauciflorus. The sequence goes on along the minus strand of JAANYP010003641.1, from coordinate 31,690 downwards.
AATGATAACTGTTATTATATGAGAATTCGACCAAAGGCAAGTGGTCATCCCAGTTACCACCTAGATCAAGAACGCAGGCACGAAGCATATCTTCAAGTGTTAAGATAGTACGCTCACTCTGGCCATCGACATTAGGATGATAAGCAGTACTCATAGATATCCGAGTACCCATCCCATCTTGTAGAGCTTGCCAGAATCTAGATGTGAAACGACTATCACGATCAGATACGATAGACTTTGGCACACCGTGACGAGAAATTATTTCTGTGATATACAACTGTGCCAATCTATCAAGGGAGTACGTCTCTTTCATCGGTATGAAATGAGCTGACTTCGTTAATCGGTCCACGACTACCCAGATGGAGTCGTGCTGTCTCTTGGTCTTTGGCAGTTTCGTGACAAAATCCATGGTTATATGCTCCCACTTCCATTCAGGAACTGGTAGTGGTTGCATATTCCCAAAGGGTTTCTGATGTTCTGCCTTAACCATCTGACATATTCTGCAGCTTTCAACATAATGACCGATGTCTTTCTTCATTCCTGGCCACCAATAATCGGCTTTCAGATCAAAATACATCTTTGAGCTGCCAGGATGAATAGATAACTTGGACTTGTGGGCTTCAGATAGAAGAGTGTTGCGAATAGAACCATATTTAGGAATCCAGATTCGGTTTCCTTTGAGACAATGAAGTCCCAAATGATTCAGAGTTAGATATTGTAGCTGCCCTTTAAGATTTTCAGAACAAAGATTCTCTTCTTTCAGTGCTTCAGCTTGAGCAACTCTGATGTCTTCAATAAGATCAGAAGAGAATATAACCGGAGTTAGGGCATAGCAGCACTTTTCTGGATAAACTTTTCTACTCAAAGCATCCGCGACAACATTAGCTTTGCCGGGATGATATAGGATCTCGCAATCATAGTCCTTGATAAGCTCCAAGGACTGTCGCTGTTTCATATTCAGATCCTTTTGAGTAAACAGATGTTTGAGACTCTTATGATCGGTGTAAAGCTGACACCGAGTCCCATAAAGATAATGACGCCAGATTTTTAGAGCAAAGGTAACGACAGCCAACTCAAGATCATGAGTTGGTGCACTTTTCTCGTAGTCTTTCAATTGCCTTGAAGCGTAGGCAATGACTTTTCCCCTTTGCATAAGGACACATCCTAAGCCAGTACCAGATGCATCGCTATAGACAATGAAATCATCATTGCCTTCTGGTAAGGCTTGGATCGGTGCTTGAATCAGTTTCTGTTTCAACGTTTCAAATGCCTCTTGCTGTTTATCTGCCCATACGAAAGGTGTATTCTTTCGTGCTAGCATTGTAAATGGCACAGCAATCTTCGAGAAGTCCTTTATGAATCGCCGATAATAACCAGCCAATCCAAGAAAACTTTGGATCTCAGAGGCATTGCGAGGCGTTTGCCATTTTTGAACGGCCTCGACTTTAGACGGATCAACGGAAATACCTTCGCCAGAAACAACATGACCAAGGAATTGAATCTATAAAAGCAACAAAGTAGAGTTTCAAGTTTTGTTCAATCAAAGAACGCTTAAGGAATAGCTCAAGACAATGTAAAGTTATACCTGTCTGAGCCAGAATTCGCACTTAGAAAATTTTGCATAGAGTCTTTCTTTTCTCAGTAACTCTAGCAATTGCCGCAAATGAATAGCATGATCAGCCTCCTTTTTGGAGTAAATCAGAATATCATCTATGAATACGATAACTGACATATCCAGCATCGGTCTGCACACGCGATTCATGAGATCCATGAACGCCACTGGTGCATTTGTTAATCCAAACGGCATTACGAGAAATTCGTAATGACCGTATCTTGTTCGGAAGGCTGTCTTCGGAATATCCTCATCTCTGACTTTTAATTGATGATACCCAGAACGAAGATCGATTTTCGAGAAGTAGCTGGCTCCTTGTAGCTGATCAAATAGATCATCAATTCTGGGCAGCGGATACTTATTCTTTATTGTGACTTTGTTCAACTCCCGATAATCGATGCACATTCGAAAAGTTTCGTCTTTCTTCTTAACGAATAAGACAGGTGCACCCCATGGAGATGAACTTGGTCGGATAAATCCCTTTTCTAACAGCTCTTGCAATTGTTTTGACATTTCCTGCATTTCTGCAGGTGCAAGTCTGTAGGGAGCTTTAGCAATTGGAGCCGCACCAGGAACCAAGTCAATTCCGAACTCGACTTGACGTTCCGGTGGCACTCCAGAAATATCATCGGGAAAGACGTCTGGAAACTCACAGACGATAGGAATGTCAGATAGGGTTTTCTTTTCAGAGTTAGATTCAGAAGAGACGTAGCACAGATAAGATTCGTGACCCTTAGTCAAACATTTGTGAGCTTTCTCTACAGAAATGAAGTAGTGAGCACCTTTTCTTTTCTTTCCTTTGATCTCCAATACTCGGCCGTCTGAGGACTTGATTCTGATGATCCGACGGTTGGATACGATCGTTGCTTCGTTGTTCGTTAGTCAGTCCATGCCGATGATAACGTCAAACTCTTTTAGCGGAATCGGTATAAGATCGAGGTTGAATACTATATTATTTACGAGCAGGGTGCAGTTTCGGTAGACAGAATCAGCCATAACATAGTTGTTACTGGCTGTCTCGATATCAATTACAACAGGAAGCTTTGACGGGGATTTAGATAATCTTGATGCAAAAGAAGTCGATATAAAGGAACGACTAGCGCCAGAATCAAATAGTACGCGAGCAGGTATCGTATTTAACAGAAACGTACCGGTAACTACGTCAGGTGTTTCTCTCGCTTCTTCTGCTGTTATCTGAAACGCACGTGTCCTTGCTGTCGGAGTTGCAGCAGAACTCTTTACTGTAGAACCTCCCGCTGATGATTGCGACTGAAATCGTTGCCCGCTGTGACACTGATACATGAAGTGTCCTCTTTTCCTGCAGTTCGCACATCCACGTCCCTGCTGTGGGCATTCTTCACTGCTATGACCAATTCGATTACACGCAAAACAAGTAACATCATCTAGGTTACACAGCCCCATATGTGACTTTCTGCATCTCTTGCAGAATCGTGGCTCGTTTGTCAATGAGTAGGCTTGTGCTTTCGGTTGGGATTGTTGAGATTGCTGGGTCTGAGATTTGTTTGGCCTGAAGAATCTGCCGAATCTCTGCTTCTTCGGAGGAGAAGGACATGTTGGATTAGCTGATGGAGCATAAAGCTGATCGCCATATTCTAGGTATCCTCTCTCGATCTGTCTGGCCGCTTCCACCATTTCCAGATAGGACTTATACTTTATCGCACTCATCGGGTGCCGGTATCTTAGGTTGAGTCCTCCGCGGAATCTATTCATCTTCCTTTCTTCAGTAGCTACTTGATACGAGGAGTAGCCGCATAGTCGAGAAAATTCGTGCTCGTATTCATCAACAGTCTTTGTTCCCTGGGTCAGCTGCATTAGTTGAACCTCCATCTTATCTTGTTGATCAATAGGACAATATTTTGCATTCAACATATCAAGAAACTGGTTCCACTCTAAAGTCTGAATAATTTTTTCGCCATAGATACTTCTCTGGGTCTTCCACCATGCACGAGCAGCTCCAACAAATAACGCAGACGCATAGCTCACTTTCTTTGAATCTAAACAGTCAGAGATTCTAAAGATCTCTTCGGTATGACTGATCCAATCCATCGCCTGAATTGGATTCACTGTACCCTCAAAGTTCAGGGCACCGCTCACTTTGAAGTCCTTGAACTTACAGCCTTTAGGCTGCTCGATTTGGGTTTCAGGGTTTGTGTTATCAGAATCAGATTCGTCATTCTAAACTTGTTTATCTTTTCTCTTATTTTTCTTATCTTCACGTCTTTTAGCTTCGGCCTCATCTCTGGCCTGAAACTGTTCTTGCATAATCTTATTCTGTTGTTCTGAGTGTTAGGCTAAGAGTTGTTGCATCATTTCGAACATTTGTTGTGGGGTCATGTTGCTTGGTATGTCACCTGATCCTGATCCTGACATCTTAACTGAAAATTAAAATCAATTAACTATCAGTTTATAGACTTAGATCTATGTACCCTTTTTCCCATCCTAACAGTCTGTACATCCTATCTCAGTTCAAACCACCTAAATGATTGATACATATGTATTGCTTCAGTTTGAGATCAAGTATACTCACGTAATAGTTGATTCACTCAAACTATGGGCTCTGATACCATCCTGTGAAGACCACCCCTTGCGGGGCAGTTCTCACGAGTCTAGGTCCCACATCATGCAATACGATATCAACCATAACTAAGATTGAGTAATTAATTGCGGAATTATGAATTACAAGTACAAGCATATTAGGATTAAGTTTAATACAGATTTCAGTTTTTAAATTAAACTTATAAAGGGCACAAGTCTAATCTAATTAATATCATCATATAATCAAGATAAATCTACCCAGACCATCATAATATCATCATCCAATTAGTACCAAAAGAGTTGCTGAGTAGAGGTCTATGAAACTTCTGTCTTGATCTTTGTAAGACCTAAGAACTAGGTCCAGCAGGTGACTTTCCTTTGTCTTTTCCTGTAAAAATGTTATGTAGCAACTGTAAGCAATGCTTAGTGAGTAAATAGATTTTCAAATTAACATGCATGTCAAGCGGATCGTCAGTCTAGCGTGATATGTCTTGGCTGCCGCTACAACCCTCATGATTGAGACATAGAAGTCATAGAATCGGATGATGCTCAAGCCACACTCACGTTTAAATCGTGGGGATCAGCCACATACTGGGCTAGCTACCAGTAAATCAACGTGGCGGAACATCGGAGGTCATTACCAAGTTCAATAGAACTGGTGAAAAAGCCAGGTCTAGAACAATAGACCAATCAAGGCTAGTCAAGCTGAATCAAATGTCAAAGTATATGCAATGATGAAGCATACATATTTAATGTCATGATAGCAATAATCTCAAAGCAATGTCAGAATGCACTGTAAATGCAATATCATATGAAATGATAAGTCAAATAGCTATCATGATCCACTAGGCAACACCCAACCATGGTGTGCACAGGTCACAATCCAGCTTTATAATATGAATGTCAAATTAATCTAGCATCAACAATATGTCTCAACCGGAAATTCAAGCATGTTAAATCTGAATATCTATAACTCACAGTGTTGGGTCTTTATCAAACAGATGTAAAATCTGCCACCTGAGTTATCTCAGGATTTTATCTCAATCTGTTCTCTGTCAAATCAAATCTTTGACCCACTTTATAAATCTTTAAATCTTTGTTCAGAATTTCACTGAACCTGTCCAGAATTTATCGTGTCAAAATCATATCAATATCATTATCTTTCAGTCTTTAAATCTTTATTATATCTGATTCTGATAACTTGTTTATTCATAAATCATTCTTTGTTTTAGTAATATTATCAAAAGGTCAATACATATATATATTAATATATATAATCATTTTGCTAATTATCTTGTTAATTTTATGCGTCGACCAAGTATTTTATTCAATATATTCGAATTTAGGGTGTGGGTTTCGAATTTATATAATTAAATTCGAACATATATATATAAATTTGAAGGCTTAATTGTGATTAAATTCGATCATGGGTGATAAATTCAATGCATACCATTCGTGTGTGTGTGTATATATATATATATATATATATATATATATATATATATATATATATATATATATATATATATATATATATATATATATATATGTTAAATTCTAATCATGTTGTTAAATTTGATGATATTAAATTCGAAAGAGGGTCTCAAACATATGAGTTAAATTCGAACTAAATAGCCAAAGTCGAATGTGGGTTAAATTCGAAAAGCTATCTTTGACTTTATCATCAAATTCAACCCTTTGACTAAATTCGAATGCATTCTTCAATTATATAAGCTCAAATTCGAATGGACATTAATTTCAAACCTTTTTAATGATTAACATCTACCTACCTTCGAATTTAATTGATAAATTCGAACATATACTCGAATTTAACTACAAACTCGAGTTTGTTCCACAAATTCGAGTTTGTTCTTGGCATTTCGGATTTGTTCATATTTTACAGTTTTAAATCATGAATTTCTAAACCATAAATCACGAATATAATGAGTATTAAGCCTAGGTTCGTTTATTTTACACTTAATCTAGTTAAACTCCATAAAAATAGCTTTAAATTTCATAAAAATAATAAATTCGAATTTATTGTTCAAAACCGAAATATATAAATACTTAAGAAATCGATTTTTACCTCAATTTTCGTACGAAATCGAATATGTGACAGCAGATTCGTGTAGTATTCTCCGAGATCTTTCCGATGATATATAAAACTTGATAATCGGCTGGTCGGTTTGAGTGATAATTTAGAGAGAAGGTAGAGAGAGAGTGTAGAGAGAGAGTAGAGAGAGAGAGACTGATTTTTTTGGAATGAATAAAAATAATCTTAATTACGTTTATATACTTCATCTAGTTATATTTGCTAGTTAACCCACTTTCATTTTTGTATATTATATCTCTTTTATTTAATTATCTTTAATAATTTATTAATTCATAATATAAATATTTATATAATTTAATTAAATATTTCATAACTTAATTAAATTATAAAATAATGTAACATTATTACATTATCGGTTCAAAATACTGAATTTATGACTGGGTCAAAAGTTAGGTTGTTACACCTTCTAATCTGACTTTGAACGAACATTGAAAAAAACAACGTAAAATAAACCAAATTTGATACCGGAATATTCGGTTTGATAACCTGCTACTAATTCTTCTTCTAATCACAAGGCAATCGTTCACACTCAGCTAATAAGAAATTAGAAAAACTAGAAAGCCTACAGGTTGAAGACATGGGGTAAAGTGTCAAATCTATCCCAACAATATCTACTTGTACTTTGAGTCATATATCTTGTACTTTTGGCAAAATTTTGGTTAAGTAATGATTTCAAACTATATGTAAACCATTTTGTATTGTTTTGACATGGTTTCATGTCAATTTTCAGGAAAAAAAAATTGATATACTATGCATTATTGGTGTTGGGTTCTAATAGAAAAAGTTTCTAATCACCTAGCTAAGCTTTATGGTTGTGACTCGTGACCTCGACTCTATAACATTCATATTCCAACATCATAATTTCCCGTAATTATCAGAGTATCTTACGAGATATCTAACACAATATGCTTACAAACTGCAATATAATTTAAAATTTGGCAATTACTAAGGACTTTCGATGCGTATATAGTTTAAACTTTTAATTTGAAGATCAGGGTATTAAGATACTAATATGATATGACATCTACTACCTAGGGAGTTTATCATTGTCAGTAAGAGAAGAAGAAGAATCTGACGCCCAAAATTCCCATATCTTTCTTGGTTGGACCAACCGGCGAAATCGGTCTTTCTTGGAAGAGCAAGAACAAGTCTCTCCATTTTTTTGGGGAAGTATCACATGCTTCTATACACATCTATTTGATTCCCTGAAAACTCCCACACGATGTTAATCATATGGCCTAGAAAGTAACCAAGATAACAATATAAAAAAATATACATATTTAAGTAAAAGTGATTATCATTTTCATTATTGAATGCGAAACGAAGTCAAATGCAGAAGTACCACGCCCTACGGCCCTAGTGTCAAGTGGTCTCAGAGTATGGACTAAGCATAATGCTATGCCACACAAACGTCACGCTCTGTTCTATGCCACAAAGATGCCACGCTTAAATCTCTAAATCTCTAAAACTTTAATATCTAAACAAGTTTTCACTTTTTATGCAACTTTTTTTTTTTTAAAAAAACCATAAACTGAAAACTAAAATTGAAAAATGACTAGTTTTCGTTTACTTACTAAAACTCATTAATCTTTAGGAATTTATAACCCCCAATCTTTCTAAATTTTTGCCAAAGCTCTAAAATCACAATAAAAACAAGTGTTGTTTTGAAATTTGGAAGACAATCATGAAAATCATCATCTTTGTTCAAAACTTTAAAATGACTCTTCCAAACCCTAACCTTTAACTTTACGAAAATGTTAGAAATCATAATAGAAACTTTTTCCCATAATTTGTTTCAACCTTCGTGAAGTTTTCCAGATTTCACCATTGTTGGATTTTCAAGCTACATAAATGGAGTTTTGAGGTTTTGAAGATTTCCAGAAGGTTTTTGTTTTCATTATATATTCTTTTTGTTTCCAATAAATGATTTGTTAACCTACAAATGATATACATGTAAAAATTTTACGTGACCATTTTATTTGATATTGTAAATACTAGGATTGTGTAGGACTTGAATTGTACCGATAAAATTGACCAACCGTATCGATCTGGAACAAGTTCCATCATGTCCGATTTTTGGTTCCAGTTAAAAATAAACTGTCGTCGGTTTTTTAAACCAGTCTCGAATTCTGCACACCTCTAGTTTTTACAATATCAATATATAATAGTCAAACAAATACTTTTACAAGTTGTATACCGTTTGTAGGTTAGCAAAGCATTTATTAGAAACCAAAAAAATATGACTACCTAATAATGGAAATCAAAATAAATAACAACTACCAATGAAACAAAAAGAAAAGTACAACTATCAATTTAAAAAACAAAAAACAAAAAAAAAAAACAACGTACAAATAAAAACAAACATGAAAGTAGACATTTATTGTCCCGTTTAAATACTCAATAAAAAGAAAAGTATATTTAGAACTCAAACAAACAAATATGATAATTTACAAAAAGGTATTTCTATATTTTTTTTCTTTGAACAGCAGGAAAGAATGTCTGAGAAAAGTTTCGTCAATGCCATTACAAAAAGGTAATTCTATATACATACCACCTCAATTGTTTATCACACATTCTCCTTTTTAATATGAGAGTAGATTAACTTTTAATCATTGAGTCTCACTTAATAAACAAAAATCATGTAAGTAAGAGAATGTGTAATTAGTAAAAATTTAGAAGAATGTGGTGTACGACTGTACATATATAGCAATGCCCTTATAGAATTAAATTAATAGTATATTCCTAAAAATTATATAAGATGGTCATAATAGAGACAAATTAGAGTTCAAGTCCACAATTAATTATTAAATTATGGTGCGAGACAATTAAAAAGTTTTTTTTTTTTAAATAAGCTTCTCGTAAGGCTAAAAACCAATAAATTTAAGGTAAAGTTTTTGTGAGAACCAATAACTTGAATAATTAAAAGAATTAAAGAACCGTCCTAGCATCATGGAGCCCCTATGGTTTGATATTGTTAATTATATATATCTGGAGATGATATCAATTGTGTTAAAATATTATGAATAATATATATATATATAGAGAGGGGTTCAATGGAAAACCAACATGCATCGGAAAACCTTGGAAACCTTCATGCACCACCACAAATGCATCAGAATTCCTGCGTGATGCATTGAATTCCCCGCATGATGCACCAAATTCTCGCGTGATGCATCGACTTTCTGCGTGATGCATCACCTGATCCAATGGTTATATAAAGTGGTTCCCAGGTTTTCCGGTGCATATAGGTTTTTCACTGAACCCACCCCTATATATATATATATATATATATATATATATATATATATATATATATATATATATATATATATATATATATATATATATACCAACAATTGTTTCTAACAAGATTCATATTATTCAAAGGGTTCATATAAGTGTCTGCAAGTGACGGATCCAGAAATTTTTTTTATGGGGGTCGAAATTTGTCAAATAGGACAGTACGAGTGTTTGTGACTCTGTAAAAATTTTTCACCATAAAAGTACGGATATGTTCATCTTGATTAAATAATAAAAGAAATACGTAAATGCTACAAAGTCATTTATCGAGTCGAGCTCGAGTATCAAAACAACTTACTTGATTGTTTCGTAAGCTCGAGTCTAAGTTTATAGGTTTATATTTTTACCCTTCAACGTAATAAATATTACATATTTATCACTATCATATAAATTAATCTAACTTAGTCGAGCTAAAGTTTGAAAAATATTGCATATTCGAATCGAGACGAGCCAAGCATATTCGAGTCGAGCTAAGAATAAATTTGTTTACCTTACTACGTAATAAATATTAGGGTAAATTACAATTTTCGTCCACGTGCTTATATAAAAATTATCGTTACCGTCCTTTTCATGATAAAATTACAATTTACAGTACTTATAGTTGGTGTTTTGTTATGCTTTTGGTCCTTTTATCCGAAATTTTTAAAAAAATGACAAATTTACCCCCTCACTATATTTCATTTTTGGTCCCTCATCAAAATATTTCTTTTACATTTCATTTTCTTAATGATTTATTATTATTTTTATTATTTATTTAATATATATTTCTTATTATTACTATTAAAATTTAAATAAACTAATAAATTATTTAACATGTTTTATTTTCATTATTTATTTGACATTATATTACTAGTATTATTATTATTATTTTATTATAGTTTAAGTACTTACATGAATAAGTAGTATTAATTGAAAATAACTTGCATGTGACTAAATTTAATATATTGTATTGTTGTTAATTATTGTTATTATATTTTTACTATTGTTCTTACATAAAAAATTTAAACATATATTGAACTATTTATATATTTAGTTTTTAAAAGGTATTTTAATTTATTTTATTACTTTTCATTTATAAAGTTTTTAACTATTTATCATTTAATTTATTTATCTTTTGTCTCTACTTTATATAAACACTTATAAATTTGTTCAAATTTTGTCCAAATATATACATATATGTATTAATTTATACATTTTAAATTTAATTTTTTTTTTTACTTTTATAAACATTATATGTTTAATGTAATTTTCACTTAACAAAATATATTATTTAATGTGTTATCCATTCTAATTTATTCATTTGATAAAGTTAATATTCATATAAAATACAAATGTTCAATGTATTAATCCATTAAGTATAACAAAAAACTACATACAAATTTATAACAAAATTTAACAAATTAATTTAATTTATACATATAATATGTCAAGTTCTTATATTCTTTTAAGTTTAACTATTTTAAACATATGCAGTTTATATACATATAATATTTTTTAGTTTCAAACAAATTATATATTTAATTAAAACGTTATATATACATATATATATATATATATATATATATATATATATATATATATATATACACACACACCCACACACACATACATGTATGTATGTATTCTAAAATAAATCAAAATATATTCACTTAACAAACTAAATAAATTAAAGATAAGTAAGTATTTTTATGAGTAATATATAATATTGAAAAAGATAAATTCATTATATATATATATATATATATATATATATATATATATATATATATATATATATATATATATATATATATATATATATATATATATATATATATATATATATATATATATAGGGGTGGGTTCAATGGAAAACCACTATGCACGTGAAAACCATGGAAACCTACGCAAACCGTCCGATTTGGTGCATTTAATGAAAAACGCGGTGGCATGATCGTAAATAAGCATCACACGAGATTTTGATGCATCATGCGGGAAATTGCATCACGCGGGATTTTGATACATCACGCGGGGAATTTGATGCATTTGTAGTGGTGCAGTGCGGTTTTCACAAGTTTTCAGGTGCATTGTGGTTTTTCATTGAACCTCCCTCTCTCTCTCTCTCTCTCTCTCTATATATATATATATATATATATATATATATATATATATATATATACATATAAATAATTATAAGTTCTATAAAATAAGTAATAAAATTTATTAAAATAAATGTATATATAATTGAATAAATATTTGAACCTAATTGTAATATTAATAATAATATAACTTATTAATATACAAATCCATATATGTAAATATTATTTTAATTAAATTCTTGTAATAATTAATAGAAAAAGAACATATCATATAAATAAGTAAATAGTAATAGTAAAAGAAAACATATTAAAAAAATAATACTTTAGTTAAATTGTAACAATAAGAAAAAAAAACTAAATATCAAATAAATAATAATAGGATAAAAGTAATTAAAATAATTCAAAAAATAAAGTAATTAGTTAGGGACCAAAAGTGAAACAAAGTTAAAAGGGCAAATGATCATTTAAAAAAAAAGATTGATCAAAGGACTAAAAACATAACAAAACGACAACCATATATACTGAAATTGTAATTTCGACGTAAAAGGATCATAACCATAGTTTATATAACTACAGGGACGAAAATTGTAATTTACCCTAAATATTATATGTTCAACTCGAGCCAAGCTGCACGTACTTCATAGGGTCAAATACTTAACCAGTCGAACTCGAGTTTCAAAAATGAGACTCGACCGAGTTTGAGTTGAAATTCGAGCTCGAATATTACTATCGAGTTCAAGTTCGAGCTTTGTGATACCCGACTAAATCGAGTACACCCCTAGACCCGCCGCATAGGTATTTTTAAAATATTTGTTAAATGAGTAACAAACTATTAGATTTTGGTATATGTTCTTAGATTTCATATCAAAAAAATTTTCTAAGTGTAAAATTTATAAAAATTAACAAGGATATCGGGGTTGAACTTAAAAAATCATAGGGGTCGAGAATTTTCGATTATATGTATAACACGTAATATAAAAAATTTATCGGGGTTATTTGACCCCTATCCCAATTAAATGAATCCGCTCTGGTGTCTGCAATGAGATTCACAACATTCAAAATTTCCATAGCAGTATTTGTAATAAAATTAATAAGATTCAACATAATTCATATGATTCAACATATCCATAGGATTCAACAAGATTTATAGAATCCAACAATATTATTTGGTTAATTACTAGAAGGGTTTAGCTGTATCTGCAACAAGATTTATGAGATTAAATGTCATTTTGTGATTGTTCATAATGTTCACAAAAAATAAAACGTTCACAAAAGACCATTTGTCTATAAGAGAGAGAGAGAGAGAGAGAGAGAGAGAGAGAGAGAGAGAGAGAGAGAGAGAGAGAGAGAGAGAGTGTGTGTGTGTGAGTGAGTGAGAGTGTGTGTGTGTGTGTGTGTGTTTGTATAACAACTCATGTCTCAATGTCGAGTTAATTCTTCATTCCTTGATACATTCAAAACAAGGTAGAAGCTCATACTTTTCATATACGTACGCCCTTTCTACTAACTACACGCGAATTAGCAACCGGAGATCGAGAAGAATTGAGTCCAATGAGTACGAACCGAAGTTCAACCAATGATGAGGACCACCCAATAAACATTCCGAATCCTTCACATAATCATCCGCTAGGACAACCACGGCAGTTGCCACCAAACCTACCTTCTCAAGATCTGCTAGATGGTAAGTGCACTGTTGCGCCTCGATGAAAACTAATGTTTCCTTCTGACCCTTTGACGAATGTTGTTTTTTATTCCACTTTATCTTAGGATCGATGCGTTTATATATATACATATATATATGTGTGTATTAAGTTGATTTTGGAATTTGGAATTACTTTGAAGGAACAAGGACGACAGATTACAATGAGATTTGTCTTCCTTTGTATAAAGCATGCATAACCGGAAATCTGGGAGCTGCAAGAATCATCCTAGACAACCGTCGAGATCTTGTACGCTTTAGCATAACTGAAAGTTACGAAACAGTTCTTCACATATCCGTATTGGGAAAATCACACGAGATTGTGGAATATCTGACAAGTTTCATGACAAGAGATGAACTAGAAGTTCAAAATAGGAATGGTGAAACTGCTTTGTGTTTAGCAGCTATTGCTGGAGATGTTGAAATAGCTACGATTCTAGTGAATAACAACGAACGATTGCTGCAGATTCCTGATAATTACGGAAAGACGCCGATCTACATGGCAGCTTTATTTAAAAAACAAGATATGGTGAATTATCTATATCAGAGTTATTTGAGAATTCCAGGTGATTTTTGGGCATATGAGAACTGGGATTGTGTTCTTGCGAAATGTGTCGAGGCAAATATGTTTGGTAAGTATATATTTTGGAACATAAATTTTGCACACTTGAATTTGTTGATTAAACCGCATTTACCATTATCTTGATTTATTTTGTATAAATATGCTTCAGTTACCCATGATGAAAGTTCTTAGGGGGCGTCTGGTTCACAGATTTTTTTTTTTCTGAGATTTGCATTTTGTGAAAGGATTTGGATTATGCATTTGAATTTTTCAGGATTTTGTCAAAGAATCTGTATTATCTTTTAGAAAAAATTACTAATCTGAAAAATGAAAGCTAACCGGGATTTAAACTCCTAGATGGAATGTTGGGTTTTTAAATAACAAAAAAAGAAGGGTTAAGAAACCCTAAGAATTTAAATCATTACTGGAACCAAACACATGATTTTAAATGCAAATCCAAGGAAATCCGCAAACCAAACGCCCCTTGGTAGTGCATTATTTTGGTAACATTTTTATGTGTGTATTGTGTAATGTCTAAAATGAACCATTGCAAAAAGCTTAATATCTAATACAGACTAAAAAAAAACTATAATACCAAAAGACCAAACCAGAATGTACATATAGTTATTTTACGACATTTTCCCTTTATAAAAAGATTGTTGACATCTAGTGCATGTACTCCCAAATATTTTACAGATGTGGCGTTGGAAATGGTGACCGACCATCGAGAACTTGCTAGAAATGGGAGAGTACTCGGCGTATTGGCTAAAAAACCCGAGGCGTTTTATGTTTTGAGACATGGTATTATCAATAGATTCATGTGTGCACGTAAGATCCATCGAATCTTGATCTAATCTATTATTTCTGTTAAATTTGCATGAATCCATAATTAGTTCTTTATCTGTTAATTAAAAAGCATGAGTACTTTAACACATACGTATACGTACATATTAGCAATTTCTTGTAAGTATATATCTTTCAAGAAACTTTTGTAGCGCAGAAAGAAAAAGAAAAAAAACACAGCAGAATAGGCCACTAAACTACAAACTATTCTTGATTGCCATTTCTCTCACACACACACATGTATTATGCATGCAAGAGTGGTTTCAATAGAAAACCAATGTGTATCAGGAAACCAATATCTACCGAATCAGATGCATGTTGGTAACAAACCTCCGGAAACTCACTCTAATACTGTTCAAAATCTTCACAGGTTTATACTTCCCAAGATCATGTTCTAGCCCTTCATCATGCATCAATTATCATCTAACAATATGTAAAAATAAGAACAAGAAGTGGGTTTGATCCCCTTTGAATTTCTCAGTTTATTTCATAATTTGGGGATGGGATTTACATTGTACATTGATACATATATATATATAGAATTTGAACCGGTGAGAGGCACATATTTTCGGTTGGTGGTTAAATAACCTCCATAACTTATAACCGAATTAACTTCTAATAACTACCAAATAACTACCTATATTGTATTAACACCCCATATACTTTAAGTAATTACATAAATGACTAACTATCATAAAACTTTTGCTTATTATATCCACCATCTCCCACTTAATAACAAAAGTTTTATTTTAAACTTCATGTGTTCTTTATGTATTGCCTTCTTTACTTTACTTGTTGTTGGTGCTTCAATCTTAATACTCATTCCACGTTGATCAACCTGTCCTTCGGTTGTATCGATTGTACGTTGCTTCTTTACGTACATGTCTTGCCATTCCTTGGCATCTTGATTTTCTTGTCTATTCTTAATCAATTTGCATGTTATATGACCGAATTTCTGGTAAGTAAAGTACTCTGGTAATCTCTGGTAATCCCTTTTGCAGTCTTCATCATTGAAGCCGGTACTTGCTTATTCTTCTTACCCATTCATGCTGAAACATCACATGCATCTCGCCTTTCATGTCTGTGACTGCTTCACAACTTTTCAGTCTTATAACATCTTCAATGTCCTAGTTTACAGTAATCTTCATGAACCATTATTTAGTTTCATCCCTTGCTAGACTTCTTGTGATCCCTTCTGGCCCCTCTGGACTCGAACCACACTTGTACGTGATCCCTTCTGGCCCCTCTCTGGACTCGAACCACGCTTATTTGGCTGCTTCGATGAAAGCCTTTTGTGGCTGGTTCAATTTTTATTGGTTTCCCATCTTTCAAACTCAAAACAATCTTCTTAGAATGCAAACAACACAATTTATTGTCTTGTGTTTCCGTTCAGATCTTCATATACAGCAACTTATCTTCAACATCATTCTTCTAGGTGTCTTCCTATTTTTTTTTTCGAATTCTCTTCAACACAAAACATTTTCATGAATGATAATTGAAAACATGATTTGATCTTCTTTGGTTTGAACCCTTTGGCTCTGATACCATGTTCAAAATCATCACAGGTTTATACTTCCCAGGATCATGTTCTTGCCCTTCATCATGCATCAATTATCATTCTAACAATATGTAAAAATTAGAACAAGAAGTGGGTTTGATCCCCTTTGAATTTCTCGGTTTATTTCATAATTTGGGGATGGGATTTACATTGTACATTGATACATATATATAGAATTTGAACCGGTGCCACCTAAGAGTCACACCTTTTCGGTACGTTGGTGGTTAAATAACCTCCATAACTTATAACCGAATTAACTTCTAATAACTACCAAATAACTATCTATATTGTATTAACACCCCATATACTTTAAGTAATTACATAAATGACTAACCATCATAAAACTTTTGCTTATTATATCCAACAAATACTCAATGTATATGTAAGGATATATTAGAGAAAATGCAGAAGAAACAAATTGGTGACAGGAGTATGCAAAAGTAAAAATCTCTATATATTTTTCATAGTAAAAATGAGGTCTATAAATAGCCCTCTAATCATGCAAAAATGTAAAATAGCAAAATTCCACCTTTTAGTTTTCTCTCTCTCTGATGCGTGCAAAACACACTTCAGGTTTTAATGTCTAAATGAACCCAAAGTTTAAATTACACAACTGACAGTGTACCAATCGTGTGCAATATAGCTTCAAGAATTATCGATCTCAGGGAACAGAATAAAGAACTGAGACTCAAATACTACAACTTAAGTCAATATTTAGCTATTTTGGATTTTCAAAGAAACTGACAATCAAAGACGACAATAAAAGATAAATGACTAAGGCAAACTAATTACGACAAGAATAAAACTAAAAACACTAGTTTTGGCTTTTTAGAAATAATTAAAAACTAACAATATTAACTAAAATTAAAGTAATTAACGGAAACAGTCAAATCACAATAACTAACTAATATTAACAAAACCCTTAATATGGAAAAACGTCACCCACTTGGAATTCGGATAACTATGATAAATTGGCTTTATGAATTGATTGATAAAAGAATCGACGATTGACCGATTATTAAAACAACTAAAGTCCGATTAATAAATTTAACCCGTTAATAAAGTAATTCCTTTTATAATATAAAACCCAAGTTTAACAACTAATTAATCAAATATAATCTCGATATCAATCACTTAATTTATCAACACGACAAGCGCTCAAATCAACCAATTAATATCGAAAGACTAAATCGACTAATAATGACACTTTAAAAACGAATTTCTGATGTCAATTAATTCTATCATCACAATAATGCCTAAGAACCAATTAAAACCAAAAATTCTAATCTTACAATTTACCGAACGATTGTCAACACAATAATGCTCGAATCGCCAATAAACTGTGAGATTTTCACTTAAAGTTTCAAACTTTGATCAACTAAATAAAAATGCAGGTTTGCTAATGCTAAAAAGATGATAAAAATCTGATTTTTAATAAGAATTAATCAAGAAATAACTCGTATAACGGATTAAACCCAAAAACCTTCAATCAATTCATAAAATTCCAATCAATACATAGAAACCGTTATCCCAAGCGGGTGAACAATAAACTACTCACGATTCATACTAAAGACATAAGATAGACAAATCTTAATAACATTCATTATGAATTACGAAAGAAAAAAGGAACAATGTACCGAAATATTGCAAAACGTGACGAAAAACCAATGATTACCACCAACCGAAAACTTCAATGCACGCAAAGATCATTCCCGACTGATTAATAAATTAAATCTAAGTTAAGCCTACTTGAATATGCGAAGAGACTAATAAAATTCGTAAAAACTGCTCTGGAAATCAAGTTCTGCTCTCCCCCGAATCTGTGAGTTTATAGGAATTTTGCGCCGCCTACGACCGTATACCTTAAGTCCTACGGTCGTAGGCCTCTTTGACTTGGTCAAATCCATGCCCTAGCCCGTGTAAATGATCCTGGCATTCCCTACGGTCGTAGGCTTTTCCTTATACGGTCGTAGGCTTCAAAAATCACCACTCCAACTATTTTCTTTTTGGAAAATTCATGAGAACTCGTCATGGCTTCAAACTTGGTCGGTTTTTCCTCCATATTTGTTCCTTCGCCGATAAACCTCTTTTGTTCCTATGAATCACAAAAATGAACGAATTATATATCTTTTTCACGTATTTCGAGAGAAAAATCGACCAAAATGCAAGGTTAATGATGCCAAAAATATGTATAAATATGAACATATTACTCTCGCATGATTATCCATCATATTCGGTCAAATCTTGTAGCAATTCTACATGCCAACTTATTAAATAAAAATAACACATAAAACATGCAAACTTAATAAAAAAAAAACCTTCGGCCACACTTGAACCCGTAAATAACCGATTATATCCAACAATCACCCCCTTAATCGGTTAATCCATACTACTCGTTTACAGGTTCATCCTCGATCAAATTCGCCTCTTGATTTTTCCGTTTCGGACACTCATTGCTGTAGTGACCAAGTTCATGACAATTGAAACATGTAATGTGGCTTTTGTCCTGGACACGTCGATTTCCGTCCCGACTCTTCCCGGACCCCCGACCTCTTTCTCGTCCACGTCTGAAGTCACCTCGACTTGAACCTCTATTGCCACAATGCTTACACTTTTTTTCACTTGCTAACAACAAACCACCGTGAACGTCTTCTATCTTCTCGGTGCCTTTTATACGTTCCTCGTACGCTTTCAACCTACCGACGGCCTCGTCAAATAACATCGAATCCAACTCGAAACGTTGTTCAATCGAAGCCACAATCTGGAGAAAGGACTTAGGCATCGAATCGAGTAACCTTTTCACCAAATCCACTTCTTCAAGCTCGTACCCGAGACTCCTTGCCTCGAAGCTAAACCGGCCAATTTGGTTGCAATATCATCAGCGGTTTCACCATCCTTCATACGCAACCTTCAAGCTCCCTCTTTAAAGTTGCAAGCCGAGCTGATCTCACCCGATCTACCCCCAAAAACTGTCTTTAAACCATCCCACACTTGTTTTGGGTCGATGAAACTCGCCATTTGCAACACCATGTCTTCGGGCATTGCTTGGAACAAGAATGCAAGAGCTTGTCTCGACTTCCTTGAATCCGATCCCTCACCTAGCGCCCTTGGTTCGACCGTCTCCCATTAACCGTATGCGTCCATAATCGTCTCAACCTTGACAGCTCACACCGGATAATTTGTTGAGGTCAAGGTCGGAACTTGAAATGTCATCGAACCTGCTTCTTTCGGTACCATCGTCAATCGATTCTTCTTTTTTGACAACCCCTAACCTCTTTGATCAGGCTTGTTTCGAGAGAACTTTTCCACCGATGAGGAAAAACAAGGTCACGCCCACCTATACCATCTTCCGTCACCTGCGAAACGAACCGAATCAAAGCAACTTGTTGGTTGCTTTGATATCTTTTTGGTCCGCTTATCCCATACCCGGTTAGTCTCTTCACAACGCTGAAACAAGTTTGATCAAATGTGATTCGGGGCTGCTATTCAGATGCTTCAAACTACTACGATCATGAATGACTCACAAACTCTTGAAACGGACCTTGCTCTGATACCAAGTGTTGGTAACAAAACCTCCGGAAACTCACTCTAATACTCACTGTATATGTAAGGAGATATTCGAAAAAATGCACAAGAAACAAATCGGTGACAGGAGTATGCAAAAGTAAAAAAAAACTCTGTATATTTTTCGTAGTAAAAATGAGGTCTGTAAATAGCCCTCTGAATACAATCATGCAAAAATGTAAAATAGCAAAATACGACCTTTTTCTCCTAAAGAACCGGTCCAACTTATGCTTTACTCTCTCTCGCATGATTATCCATGGTATTCGGTCAAAGCTTGTACCAATTTTACATACCAACTTATTAAATAAAAATAACACATAAAACATGCAAACTTAATAAATAAAAAAAAACCTTCGCCACACTTGAACCCGTAAATAACTGATTATATCCAACAATGCAATCATTAAAATAAACAATGTGACAATGATGTAGTTAATACCACTTTTCGGATGCATATTCATCGATGCATCGCTGTGCTGTGCATAGGGTAAAATGGTAAACATGTAAAATTTTAAAATAGATGGTGATGACCCCCACTACGATTCCTTTCTCTCTCTCTCTCTCTCTTTTTAGTTTTTCTTTTTATTTTTGTTTAAAATGGATGGTGCATTTCAATGGTGTACAGTGAACTGTGGCGGGAAATTAGTGAAATAATGTGAAGCTGACGTGGCAAAGGTGTAGACTGTGGACTAACATCATCTTATGTGCATGTTTCATTTGCTTTTGCAGTACGGCATCCAATGACTAGATTTCCTGACCAGGAAAGCCATGCATTGCAATTATTGAGAGTCATTTTGACAGAGATTTGTTAAAATTATATTCTCAGTATAGGCCCAAGTTGATTGTGTGGGTTGTTATTGGCTTATTTGGGCTCTTCTGGTGGGCTTCCAAGTTTGCTGGGCTTCAAAGAAGCTGCCTGCTGTGCGTATCCTTGGCAGCTAGGGTTGCCTATATAAAGATTAGTTTCCTGGAAGCTAAAGGGAGGCTAGAAAAAAGGGTCAGTGGGTAAATTATTGAAGGATATTTTGTCTTTGTGGTTTTTGGCTATATATAGCTCTAGTTGTTCCTTTTTCAAGTGAATCCTTCTTTTTCATTTTTCCTGTTTACGCTTTATCTTCTTGAATGGTTTTAGGGCTCTAAAGATTGTTAGGTTTTTGTACAAGATCTGATATAGATATTTTAGTTTCAGTTGTAATTGTTTTGAGAGTGTAGTTCTTCACCTATTGGTGTTGAATTACATGAGTGTTGTAGTGAGGTTCTATTGTAAGTAATAGGGTGGTCATTGACAGGTTGATTTAGGGTTTTAATAAAAGTTGTTTTGGTTATTGGGTTCTTGATACCGTTTTTCTTCATGGTATCACAGCCTAGGTTGGTTGTCGATTTGGGTTTCGTCTATTGGTTCTGGTTGCGAGCTCTCGTGTGAGTTCTTCGATTGGTTCTTATTTTTGTTGGCAATTCGTTTGTGTACTCGCCATTGGGATTTTGTCTCGAAACCCTCTGTTTCGGTTCCGCTGCAATATCGGTAATATCAAGCGCTGTGTTAGGAGTACTCTGTAAGTCCCTCTTCCTTCTTGTGTTGTAGCAAGTACCTGCTGCAGGTGTTTCTGTTCTGACAGGAATCAACTGCCCCTGCATGTTCAAACTTGGCCTATAGACAAGGTTCTTTTCTTGCTTTTTTGTTGGGTCGCCATGTGATGTGTGCGTTGAAGGTATTGACCGACTTGACCGGACGCTTGAACGTCCTGGAATCCTGTCTCTAAGTCAATATTTTCGGTGTGGGTTTTTTCTCTGTGTGTATTGATTTGTTATTAAAGAAATAACATGCTCTGGTCACTAGGATTGTTTTTCTTTTTTTTTTCCCCTGTGGTTTATGGTTGTTTTGTGGAAATTTTGGGTTCTTTTGTGTATAAATGTGCTAAACAAATTCAATTATTACAGTTTTCAAATAGCCATTATTTCACACAAAAAGATTCAGATTCTTGATAAATTGGTGGTTTGTTAATTGGATGCTTGTTCTGCTTATTGCTTCGTGTGGCATGCAAGATCTGAATCTCAACTCTCTAATCCTCAAACAAAGCCGCCTGCAAGGGATCTTGATGCAACCCTCCAAAATTTTTTGGTTCTATTATCTTGTTTTTTGTTGTATCTTGGGGTAGTCAATTTGTTTGGTTGGAACCCAACCTTATGTTGGATAGGAAATGGTCTGTGTTATGTGTTTTCTGTTGGTTCTGTCTCTCTTGGAACTTCAATTTCTCTTACTCGGTGCATTTTTCAAAATTGGTGTGTTATTGGTGGAAAGTTTTAAAACCAAATTCGTCTGTGTCTAATTCCTTTAGTTCTTTCTTTAAATCAAATATATTATTTAAATTGGCCTATAAAAAAAAAACTATTGCTTAAGTGATTAAAATTGTAGATATAAATTCACCTTGATTGGTGTGTTAACTGTCTCTGCATGCTGTGTGACTTTGCTGTCTGTGTATCATCTCATTATGGTTTGTGGATTGTATGATGAATTGTATCTTTTCTGGAATCTGTAGTTCATTTAAAAATGCTAAATAGCTCTTCTCTGCATTTAAGTGTTCAATCTTGTGATTAAAATGGTTAAGTTGTTTAGAAGTTGTTATGGTACAGAATTTGTGAATAACAAAATGATTAAGTTTCCGACCAATGGTTGAAAAGTGTGTGCTAGTTGTTTTTAAAAGTAGCACTTTATTGAAAAGGGTTGTTCATTTTTTTAAAAATATAATTTTTTTATGAAAATAACTCCCTTTTATATCTTCTGGTTCTGTTTGGG
Source organism: Centrapalus pauciflorus (assembly GCA_020465985.1). Classification (NCBI taxonomy): domain Eukaryota; kingdom Viridiplantae; phylum Streptophyta; class Magnoliopsida; order Asterales; family Asteraceae; genus Centrapalus; species Centrapalus pauciflorus. Next base: position 9,011 of record JAANYP010003641.1, on the reverse strand, counting down.
TTAGTTCTCCCTCTTTTAAAATAAAGTGAGAGATTCTATGTAAATGTGTTGTTATAAGTTGTTGGTTATGAAAAATGTGGTTTTTGAAATATCAAAATTTGTTTGTGTTAAAAATGAAGTAGTCAAGTGCGGTTAATTGTTGTTATGTTCAATTATTAATAAACCGTTGTCACACCCTGCTACCTTGGTTGGCAGCGAGACGTGACGAGTGCGGAAGCGTAACCATAATTATAACGAACGACCACTATATGGACGTTTTCGAAATATTACGACATTAAAATTTAAAAATGTATTAATGTTTTACAAAATGAAAGGAATGAAGTTCGCGTAATACAGAGATTCTGAAACATAATTAATGCGTCCAAAAATAATGCAGTCAAATCTCCGTTAGTTTTCGAAATATGCATGCGACTCCATGAAATGCGGAAGCTTGAAAGTTGGTGTATCCGAAGGCACACTTGCCTTAATTACCTGAAAATACATACTAAAATACGTCAACAAAAATTGTTGGTGAGCTCATAGGTTTACGCGAAAAGACCAGTTGTATGGACATTATCAGATGAGTTGAATTTATAAAATCATAAATTCCGTGTATGTATTACATAAACCATCATGCAACCGAAGCTTAATTAGAATGAGTTTGCCCTGTGCAGTATTCCCATACGTAATACCGTGTGTTGAATATATATGCACTCGCTGTTAGCCGAACCGAGCTAACACGAATGGGGGACATGACTCCCAATAGATCTATCCACAATATACTCGCGCTTACAAATAAATGCAATTAACGGTTCATGATATAAGGGCTGATGGAATCCGAACATGTAATACATATAAGAAATAAACAGTTTTGATGTCCATATGAAAAACAGTGCATGTATTTCCACCCCAATAGATAGTGAAAAATAGGGGCTATGAAGACTCACCGAACTTGTGATGGCAAAACGACGCGCAAAAATGCAAAAGTGCGTTGTTTGATGGGTGATGAAACCGGAGGTGTTTAACCGAGTCCTAAATGATGATAAGGACTTAATATCACTAATATATGATAATATGTATATTTATAGATTTTTATGTCTTAAATCACCCAACATTACAAGTTTATAAATAAGATTTGCTTAAAACGTCAAGTTTATATATATATAATTTTCCAGCTTTTTCGGAGGTTTTTCGGCCTACTTTGAGGCTGTTTTTGACCAAGCTCCAAAATGTTTTAGACTTTGGTTTTCTAGGACATTAAACTACTATATACAAAGGATTTTTAGAATCAAGAACGGCCATTTTTCGAGTTGTTTAGGTTGGTGAAAAATCTCGTTAAAAACGCTATGTTGGCCATTTTTGAGCTGTCAAACTTTCGGTTTCTCAAATAATTTCTGGAGGTCTTAAACTTCAAAATAAATTATGAAAAATTTCAGATCTATAGTTAAGACATAGATCTAACTTTTGAGACAAGAATCAACTCATTTCGTTGAGTTATGAATTAGTTATGATTTTTCAAAGTCGATACAAATATTCTGCCGAAATTCCGTAGTTTATAAATTTAAAACAACTTATGATTCTTGTTGTTTATTTAAAGACAACTTGTTTAAAAGCCATAATAGTTATAAAACCACATATATAACACATGTTTTCATAATATTAACATGCTTATAATGTGTTCATATATTCATAAACACATTTAAAGAAACAACTTAAAAATAACAACTAGAAACTTATAAACTTGAGTTTTTATGAAACTTGTTGTTGTAGGTGATTATATATATTATGCAAGACTTATATAAACTTAAATATATGATGAAATAAGTTAGTATTTACTTACTTTGATGTATTTGGAGTATGAAATTGAGAAGAAGTTGGAACTCTTGCAAGATTTGAACCAAGAACACTAGAAGTTCACCAAGAACACTTGAATTTCACCAAGAACACTTGAATGAAAAGGTTTGTAGTGTGTGTGTGTGTTGGATCCGGTTTTGAGAGGAGAGAAAGAGATATTTTGGTGTGAAAATAATGAAAAGGAAGCCCTCTATTTATAGGCAAAGTCTTGGTCTTTCAAATTGAGGTGGAGTGTAAGATCATGTTGAAATGAAAGGAGAATGGGGTGTGAAAGATTTGATTATGAAAGGTTATGGAGTTGGGAATTAAAAAATTGAAATCAAATCTTGGGTAGTACTACCCTATGACCAGATTTTTATGGATTATTTTCATGTTATTATATATTTTTTTTTGTATAAAAGTATTTAGAATGTATTCTTGTATTTCCCTTTTCTTGTAAATTCATAAATACTTTTGAATGCATTGTTTTAATGAATTGTTTTAGTCTTGCATAATTAATGTTAAGTAATTGTATTAGTGTATGATTAGTGTCACTAATCATAATTTAATTATGTACTTAGTTGAATTAATCCCTCATATCGTAAATTGATCGGATTAATTGATTTCCCGATTCATCGCACCGATGAATTTGATTCTAATTGAGTTGAATTTTCTAATAAACCTTGTTAATCACTTGATTAATTTCTACTGACCACTGATTAGGCTATAATTGACTATTAAATACATATTAGGTCATTGTTGCTATCATGGTTTAGTGCTGGATGTTACAGTCTCCCCCTGTTAAGGGAATTTCGTCCCAAAATTAGCTCGTGTTCTCCACTTCTTGAGTACTTGAGAACAGGTGTGGGTATTTTTCTCGGAACTGATCCTCGCGTTCCCACGTAAACTCAGGACCTCGCTTAGAGTTCCATCTGACTTTTATTATCGGGATCCGGCTGTGCTTTAGTTTCTTGACTTCGCGGTCCATTATTTCTACAGGTTGCTCAATGAAGTTCAACTTATCGTCTAACTCCAGCTCGTCCATGGGTATAACGAGTGATTCATCAGCCAGACACTTCTTAAGATTGGACACGTGGAAGGTATTATGAACGTTATTAAGCTCTGGGGGCAGGTCGAGTCGGTAAGCTACCGGGCCAATTCTTTTGGTGATCTTGAATGGTCCGATATAACGAGGATTGAGTTTTCCTCGTTTCCCAAAACGGATTACGCCCTTCCAAGGCGAGAGTTTCATTGGTACTTGTTCTCCTAATTAGAATTCAAGGGATTTTCTTCCTACATCTGCATAACTTTCTGACAATTGCGGGCAACTTTTAGTCAGTTCCGCAATCGTACTATCCTTTCGGTAATTTTGTGAATGATCTTAACGCCAATGATTTGGCCGTTTCCCACTTCTTCCCAATAAATTGGTGATCGACACTTTTGCCCGTAGAGGGCCTCAAACGGAGCAGCTTTAGTACTTGAGTGATAGCTATTGTAGTACGATAATTCCACTAAGGCAAATAAGTATCCATTACACAGGCTCTTAATGTACGTTCTAGGGTTTGGATCGTTCTATTATTCTGACCATTGGTCTGAGAGTGATATGTGGTACTCAGGTCCAGGTTTTTATCCACAGTTGGCTATAATAATTGCCAAAAGCTTAGCTGTAGATCTGCTATCCATATCAAAATGATTATAATAGGCACTCCGTGTCCGGAAACGACTTCCTTGAGGTACGTTTGGACTAGCTTATTCATCCTGATGTTCTTCTTGATTGGTAGGAACGCGCGGATTTTGTTAGGTTGTCGACTATTACCCAAATGGTTTCTGATGGTTTATCTTAACTTTGGAGCGTGTTAGGAATTTTCTGACCGATTTGGCAAGTCATTCTTCATGATAGGCCACCCGTATAGTTTCTTAAGGTCATGATACATTTTATTGGATCCGGGGTGAACGACATATCTTAATTTGTGTCCTTCATCCATAGCCAGCTTTCTTATTCCACCAAACAGAGTAATCAGATTCTATTCATGAATTATCGATTTTTATTAGCCCTTATTCTAAACTATTTATCCACTTGTACTCTTAACGGCTTAGCTCCTTAGTTTTCCTCAGGTGATAACGAATTTTCACGGTTGCCATTACATATTAGTTCCATCCAACGGTACTACTTCGTATTCGACTCTTTCTGGTTCAAGATGTGTTGGAGGCTCTTATGGTCTGTGAATACAATACACTTCATACCGTACAACTATTGTCTCCAAGGATTAAGACTACTGCTTCAAGATCCAGATCATGTGTTGTGTAAATCACCTAGTGAACCTTAAGTTTTCATAAAGTATAAGCTATGTCCCTATTTTTCTATATAAGCCCATTGTGTGAAGCGTCACAGTAATCTATAAATTTCTCGTTCCTCTTAAGTATGGACAAAATAGGCGCGCTGCACAGTTTGTGCTTTAATAACTGGAATGATGTCTCCTGATCCTTGCTCCAATCATACTTAATGTCTTTTCGGGTCAGTTTTGTTAGAGTTCTGGTGGTCTTTGAGAAAACTGCTTATAATAAGTGGCAAGTCTTAAGGACTGTCGTATCTCTATGGGGGTTCTAAGAGTTGACCAATTCCTGATAGCCTTGATCTTTGCGGGGTCGACTTGGATTCCTTTACTATTGTTCACGTGACCGAGGGATTTCACCTCTCCTAACCAAAAGTCAAATTTAGAAAGCTTAGCATATAGTTGTTCTTTCTCCGATAATTCCAGAATCAGTCTTAAATGTTGCTCATGCTCCTTCTCGTTTCGTGAGTAGATTAAAAGTCATTCATGAATACAATCACGAATTTGTCTAAATAAGGTTTGCACACCCGATGAGGTCCATGAGTACCGTTGGGGACATGGTTAATCCAAACGGCATTAATAGGAATTTATGATGACCGAAACGGAATCTGAAAGCTGTCTTTGGAATATCTTTCTTGTGAACTCTAGCCTGATGATAACCAGACCTAAGGACGATCTTCGAATAGAAGCTTAATTCTTGGAGTTTTGTCAAACAAGTCATTGATCCTTGGAAGTGGGTATTGGTTCTTTTAGCTTATTTAATTTCTCGGTAATTGATGCACATCCCGAAAGTTCCATCCTTCTCCATTATGAACAAAACTGGAGCTCCTCCAAAGCCAGGAACTCGGTTTGATAGGCCCTTTTGCTAAGAGCTCCTATAGTTGGTTGGACGATTCTTACACTATTGATGGGGCTAATCGGCATGGTGCTCGAGCCACTGGTACCGCACCTGATACTAGGCCTATTTTTGAATTTGACTTGCCTCGATGTTGGGAGTTCAGGTAAGTGTTCTGGAAAAACTTTGGGGTAACCATAAATAATAAGAATAATTTCGAGCCGCTTTCCCTTTGGCTCCCTCTCTATCAACACTTCAGGGTCCTAATGCTAGAGATGATGCTTACTTTGGTATTTCTTGCTTTGCGTTGGACGGTAAGGACCTTCTTATTGGCTAAAGGTATATGAACTATGTTCTTGTTGCATACTATTTCCTCACGATTTTCGATAGCCAATCCATGCCTATGACCACGTAAACACCTCCCAGTTTGATGGGTATCATGTCTGTTTCAAAGAGTCGACCTACTAATTCTAAGGAGCATCCTCGACTTATATTATTTGTCTTAAGCGTCTCACTGTCATCAACCTCAATAGCATAAGTAGCACTTAATGGAATTTATCAGCTTCGTGAACTTAGTGGATATAAAGCTCTTATCAGCACCAGTATCAAATAGTAGAAATGCATAAGTGGTATCTAATGGGGTAAGAGGATAAGTCTACGGGTTTGAAATTTCTTAGGCAGATAGTCACAGCTTTATCTATTCCTACGCAGAGTTGTAGTTAAAACTTAATTCCTCATAAAAGTTCTTGATACTTAATCTTTGTATGTGATATGGTCAAAAAAAAATTTTGATAAATTCTTAAGCCTTATTTACCCTAAGATATATCAGATAGTAAAGCCTAGATAAATAATATAAAATGGTAGAAGGGTACTAGGTATGAGATGCCTCTGGGGTTTCCTCGTACTCCAGAGTGTTAAGTCGTTGGGTTAGTTCTGCATTGCGGGTTTTGTGCTCCGCTAGGCGTTGTCACAATTTGTTGATTCCGTCTGGTTGAATCGCCTGTTTATTCTGGTTGGCCTAAGGTTTATTGGTGGTTTGCATTGCCTCCTGCTTAATCCTTGCAAAGATCTCACTGACCTCTTGGTGGATTTTGTCGAAATTGGAGGTCAGGTCTGGCGGCCCTTGCCACCAACAGAGACATTGTTTGTTACGTAGGTTTCTGGGTAAGTGTCGGCACTTGAGAGGAAGATGGTGTTCTGACTTCAAACTGGATTTGGATCCCCTCTTCGTTTCTCCACTCTTTGAGAGTGTGAGGCATCCATCCCCACTGTCCTATGCTTGCCCGTTACTACTGCGGCGGGCTTGGCTGATGGGCAGGTACCGGGATAGACTCCCGTTGTGCTAGTCACACCCTTTCCCTAGGGGTGAATTTCGATATGTTTTTGTCATCAGGGTCCATATATGTGTTCACAGTTCTTGAAGAAAGTTTAGTTTTTGTAACAGTTATAGTCTAGGTACTAATGCAACCTAGTTCACTATAACTATGGCTCTGATACCAATCTGTCACACCCTGCTACCTTGGTTGGCAGCGAGACGTGACGAGTGCGGAAGCGTAACCATAATTATAACGAACGACCACTATATGGACGTTTTCGAAATATTACGACATTAAAATTTAAAAATGTATTAATGTTTTACAAAATGAAAGGAATGAAGTTCGCGTAATACAGAGATTCTGAAACATAATTAATGCGTCCAAAGATAATGCAGTCAAATCTCCGTTAGTTTTCGAAATATGCATGCGACTCCATGAAATGCGGAAGCTTGAAAGTTGGTGTATCCGAAGGCACACTAGCCTTAATTACCTGAAAATACATACTAAAATACGTCAACAAAAATTGTTGGTGAGCTCATAGGTTTACGCGAAAAGACCAGTTGTATGGACATTATCAGATGAGTTGAATTTATAAAATCATAAATTCCGTGTATGTATTACATAAACCATCATGCAACCGAAGCTTAATTAGAATGAGTTTGCCCTGTGCAGTATTCCCATACGTAATACCGTGTGTTGAATATATATGCACTCGCTGTTAGCCGAACCGAGCTAACACGAATGGGGGACATGACTCCAATAGATCTATCCACAATATACTCGCGCTTACAAATAAATGCAATTAACGGTTCATGATATAAGGGCTGATGGAATCCGAACATGTAATACATATAAGAAATAAACAGTTTTGATGTCCATATGAAAAACAGTGCATCTATTTCCACCCCAATAGATAGTGAAAAATAGGGGCTATGAAGACTCACCGAACTTGTGATGGCAAAACGACGCGCAAAAATGCAAAAGTGCGTTGTTTGATGGGTGATGAAACCGGAGGTGTTTAACCGAGTCCTAAATTATGATAAGGACTTAATATCACTAATATATGATAATATGTATATTTATAGATTTTTATGTCTTAAATCACCCAACATTACAAGTTTATAAATAAGATTTGCTTAAAACGTCAAGTTTATATATATATATATAATTTTCCAGCTTTTTCGGAGGTTTTTTGGCCTACTTTGAGGCTGTTTTTGACCAAGCTCCAAAATGTTTTAGACTTTGGTTTTCTAGGACATTAAACTACTATATACAAAGGATTTTTAGAATCAAGAACGGCCATTTTTCGAGTTGTTTAGGTTGGTGAAAAATCTCGTTAAAAACGCTATGTTGGCCATTTTTGAGCTGTCAAACTTTCGGTTTCTCAAATACCTTCCTTCCAGGGGTGCGCTGTAACTCCAGGCACTAAAAACCTGATAGCATACTAAGACCTAATATGTATTTAATAGTCAATTATCGCCTAATCAGTGGTCATAGAAATGAATCAAGTGATTAACAGGTTTATTAGAAAATTCAACGTCCATGAGATCTCAAAATCATCGTGCGAGAATCGGGACAGCCATCTAAATCCGATCAATCGTTCGCCATGAGGGATGATATTCAACAAAGTACATAATTCAAATATGGATCCGGGACTACTAATCATGAACTAATACAATTACTTAACATTAATTCTGCATCGACTAACAAACAATTCATTTTAAAACATGCATCAAAAGTATTTTATTGAATGTACAAGAAATAGGGACATATCACAGAATACATTCTAAATACCGTTTATACCAAAAAAATAAATAGGTATAACATGAAAATATCCATAAAAATTCTGCGTCATATGGGTCGTATCTACCCAAGATTTGATTTTCACTTTTTCTTAAATTCCCAACTCCATACACTCGTCATAATCAAATCATTTCTACACCCATCTCCTTTCACTTTCACATGCTCTTCCACTCCACATCAATTTGAAAGACCAAGGACTTGCCCTATAAAGAGATGGGCCTTCCTTGGTCATTTATGTCACACCAAAAGATCTCTTTCCTCGCCTTCAAAACCTGGTCACAATCACACCACACACACTACAAACCTTTTCTAGTAATGTTGTTCTTGGTGAAATTCAAGTGTTCTTGTGTGAACTTCTAGGTCTTGGAACTCTTGCAAGAGTTCCAACTTCGTTCCACATTCAGACTCCAAAGTACAATCAAAAAAAAAAAACCACAAAAAAGTAAGTAATCTAAGAAACTTATTTCCATCATATAGTTAGTTATTATAAGTCTTGGCATACTATATAATAATCACCTCTAACAACAACCAAAGTTTCATAAAAACTCAAGTTTATCAGTTTCTAGTTGTTATTTTTAGTTGTTCTTTCAATGGTTTATGATACTATATGCAAACCTTATAAGCATGTTCAATATTATGAAAACATTGTGTTATATATGTGGTTTATTCTAACTATTATGACTTTAAACAAGTTGTTCTTTAAATAAAACAACAAGAATTATAAGTTGTTTTAAATTTATTAAACAACGGAATTTCGGCAGACTATTTGATATCGACTTTGAAAAATCATAACTAATTCATTTCATAATCAACGAAATGAGTTATTCTTGGTCTCAAAAGTCTCGATCTATGTCATAAACTAATGATTGGCAATTTCATAATTTTATTGAAGTTTCAGACCTCCAGAAATTA